>JAIFGZ020000834.1:0-135529 GCA_019925245.2 Oryza australiensis
TTATGTTATCATGAGCCTTTTTCCGTTGAAATATAATTAAAAATTGCGCAATAAATCATTTTAATTTTATAAATTCATTTAAATGGTTTAAAACTTGTAAAATTTATATTTAATCCATACGAACTCCAAAACCTGGGCCATTCAAATCGCAATATTCATGTAAAATTAAGATCTACATGTTTGTTTACTTTCTACGTATCGTTTATTTGGTTTTTATTAGGGTTTTTTCTCATTTTGCATGCCAGCGTGTAGATTCCGCCGTTTTCGGAGTTCGCACTCATGAGAAAAAGAGTTACAAGGTTGTTTGAAGAGGGAAGGCAAGTCACACTTTCCTTGAAGCATATTGATCCTATTTATATAAATGTTATACATTTCCAAATAAAGTGTAGTGTTTTGCTAATTACATGGAATGATGGAATTACCTATCTGTTTGCTTGTGCCATATTTACTTAATATTCGTCCTTTCTTTACCTTTGGTGTAATTTGACTAGCTTTAGTAACTTATATTGATTTTTGCTAAAATTATATGCTTATCCATGCTTAATTACGACTAGCTCATTGAATGGGATAATTACATTAATTACTTCAGTCTCTGATGAGCTACAAGCTCAAAACACCCGGCCATATCTTATTGGTCATAATTATCTGAACTAAAATATGACTTAATGGTGTGCTATGGGAGTATGGTTTTGATTGTCGCACCCATGATAATTAAGGAACGGTTCATTGGAAACTCTGGAAGACTGTAGACCCCCGTTTTTGGAACGGAAATCATTCGTGTTCATATTACCATTTCCCTGGATTGAGTAGTGTGGTACCCACGAATACAGTACTGAATTACCAGGTGCAAAGTGCACGAATCATCTTACACCACAAATATATCGCAATAATAGGCCCGAAGGCAATATCCAAGACATGCAGGACCTACTGGTCCGGATACAACCAAAAGCAGAAATTAAATAAGGCAGCGGCTCTTCGATTGCCACAGGCAACGACCGGGGACTAAGACCTAGTAGGCGCCTTCTTCTTCTTTGCCCTCCTGGAAGTAAGCATAGGGGTCCTCCAATTCTTCGTTCCCACCATCTGAAGGTTTGTGAGTATAGCAAGGGTGAGTACCCAACGTACTCAGCAAGCCAACACGGAAGTGATGCACATGATCGGGTCATTCAAAGGATGGCGGAGGTTTATTTGCGCAAAGCCAATTTTCATAAATGATTTCACAAGCCTAACATCTAGACAAGTCAAGTTTTTGTTCTAGAGTATATTAAGTCGGCGACGGTTCTGTCTACCATCCATCGTGATACCAAGGATGGCTTCCCGCTTTCGGATCGTCATGGTTTTCTGGGAAGTCTACCCCTTCTCGCATCTTCGAGAAGTTGAGTCCACCAGCACACAAAATCATTATGCATACCAACCCATCATTTTAAAACTTATGAGTCTAGCCACAGGAGAAACTTGTCACGCCGCTCATTATCCGCGAGCATGGCTATTCGAATAGATTGATTTACTCACCTGCAAGTGGATGTACACTTTACCGTACTCCGCAAGCGCCCATTAACTTAAGCCCTCATGCACTCTAGCCGTTGTTTCCTAGCAGTGAGAGGAGTTCTGGCGTTCTCGGAGTAAGAGAAAGACTTTGATCTTTCAACCTTCATGTTCTTTTCTTCATGTTGATCGCATGCCCGATCTCTCTCAAGGTACCGACCAGTGGTACATCTCCCATCGGTAGGCCCTTAACTTCTGTCCGAGCACCCACCAGTGGTGAGCCCCCACCGGTATGCCCTTACCTCAACGCCTACACCAACCACTATGCGGGGATACCGCCTCCGCTCGGTTATTTACTCCGCTAGGTCTATACCCATTCAAGAAGTACAGCTTTGTATCTGCTCGTTCCAGTTATAAGTCTCATGGCTCGGTCCTTAATCGACCTGTGGACGACACTTGCCTTTTGGAATCCACCCAAATCCATCCATCCGCCCCAATCTAAAACATTGGTTTTATACTTTCATTTTTCCATTAAAACTATTTTCATCATGTTCAAGGCAATGTGGCGCTCATGTCTCCACATGCCATATCTCATATGGTGTCTTTTCAACCGACTTAGATGGAACTCTATTTAGTGTGAGCGCAATGTTTCAAGAGCATATCCCCGTAAGGATAACGGAAGATCACTTTGGCTCATCATGGACCGCACCATGTCCAACAAGGTACGATTTCTCCGTTCGGACACCCCATTCCATTGTGGAGTTCCTGGCAGAGTCAACTATGGAACAATTCCACAATCTTTCGATGATTACCAAACTCTTGGCTCAAGTATTCCCCTCCACGATCGATCGTAGAAACTTGATTGTTTTCCTAAATAATTCGTACTTCATTCTGGAATTCCTTGAACTTTTCAAAGGATTCGGACTTATGCCTCATTAAGTAGATATAACCATATCTACTAAAGTCATCAGTAAAGGTAATGAAACGATAACCACCTCGGCCGTTGAGCTCATTGGTCCACACACATCGGTATGTACGAGCGCCAACAAGTCACTTGCTCTCTCACTATGTCCCGTGAAAGGTGCCTTTGTCATCTTACCAAGTAAACAAGACTCACATGTCTCAAATGATTCAAAATCAAAAGAGTGAAGCAATCCATCCTTATGGAGCTTCTCCATGCGTTTCTTATTTATATGGCCTAAGCGACAATGCCGATAAACGTGGGGTTTATATCATTAGAGAGTTGCCTTTCGTATTAATGTTATAGATACGAGACGCTTCAAGATTCAAAACGTAACCCATTCACCAATGGAGCATGAAAATAGAACATATCTCGAGATATATCGAACAACCATTGTTCATTGATCTAAAATCATATCCTTCCACTTGCAAACATGAAGCGGAAATAACATTTTGACATAGTGTTGGAACACAATAACAATTATTCAATTCCAAAACTAATCCCGAAGGTAGATTAAGTGTGGTACCGTGCCGACAAAGAATCGTAGCAACGCTTGCTCCATTGCCGACGCGCAGTTCACCTCGCCCTTCTTAAGCCTCTACTTCTTCTCATTCCCGCAACGATTTGCAAATATGAGCTACCGATCCGGTATCAAATACCCAAGAGTCGTAGGTGAAGTAGCAAGATTAATGTCTATAACATTAATACCTAAAGCGAAGTCATATTTTGCTTCTTTTTGAGATCCTCCATGTACTTCTTGCGTTCCTTTTCCAAGTGGCCTATCTCCTTGCAAGTAGAAGCAAACGGCATCGATGTCGCCGACCCCTTCTTGCCCTTCTTTGCATTAGAGGCACTCGCGATCTCATCGGGAGTTAACTTCCTCTTGGTGCAAAGTTTCTTGACAGTGGTTTGCGCTTAGCCTTCGCATCATCATCACATGATGACCATTTTTCGGATACTCTCCTAGCTGTCTTTAGCATCCCATGCAATTCAGCCAAGGTCTTATCCATATTGTTCATGTGATAATTTAATATGAATGGCTCGAAGCTCGGAGGGAGCGACCGGAGAATCACATCGTAGCCAACTCTTGGCTAAGGGGAAAACCTAGTTTTTCCGGACTCTCAATGTAGCCAATCATTTTTATCACATGCGACCGATGAATTCCCGTCAACAAGCTCGCACGCAAACAAGGACTTTGAGGTGTTGAACCTCTCGGCCCGAGCTTGGTTCTCAAACATACCACGCAGTCCCTGAATAATAGTGTGAGCATCGCCTGCTCTCATTGCTTCAACGAAGCTCGGGGACATGGTCGCTAGAATGAGACAACTTATATCTAGGGCATCATTAGTGTGCTTCTCGTAAGCCCTCCGTGCGTTGCGGTGGCATTATTAGACAAATCCTCGGGATAGGGTACTTCAAGAACGTACTCCTTACGCTCTTGCTTGAGAACAATTCTCAAGTTGCGATACTAATCCATAAAGTTTGTTTCGTTTAATTTTTCCTTTTCGAGAATAGATTGCAAATTGAAAGTTGGGTGTAGTATTAGCCGCCATTATTCTACAACGAGAAAAGCAAAGTTTAGCACAATGTTTATGCTATGTCTATTGTTAAACAATTTAACATTAGACTCCCATTACGTATTTTACACCTTTCCTCTAGGTTACGTATTGGGTCAAGATCCACATGTTAGTCAATTTCTAGTGAGCTTTGGCATCACCGCTAGAAGATTAATAACATCGGTAAGCAACTCCTTGCTAATCACATCTCTATGTGACTCTTGTTGTTGGTGTGGCATCTTTCCATGCCCCGGCGCCAACCTATGCCTCAAGGCCCAAAACTGTTTTGATAGCCTTGTTAAGTAGACCAAATGCTCCTACCGTATATGTCGACATATACCCCCTCGTGTTATGATAGAGAATGGCACTCGCTTTGGGCACCCACCATTGACGAGCATAACGGTGACGGTGCAACATTTGGAAGGGCATCATTACTACTTAATTTTGCGAGGATGCTATCCTATCAAACAAACATATCACATATGAAAGCAAGTAGAATAGCATATAATGAAATAGTATGGCCCCCTTCACATGATGATCTCCATCTCCATGCCAGCGTTGAGGATCTCCATCTTCGTCACCACTCTTCCGAGTGTCGAATGCTTGATTTCTTCAAACTAAGCTACTACTTTAGAAGCTCTAATTGAAGATTACATCGACAAAAGCGTGTCGTGAAAGAATATTACAAGCATTGCACGTAAGAAAGAATATTACAGGGGATTGCACATATGAAAGAATATTACATGCATCACATGCATCTCATACATCTCATACATACAATAGGGCCATACCATCTCAAAGCATTCTCTGCAAAAACAAGTTAGGCGCAGAAAACGTTTTCTACCTGTCGCAGAGAAACGACATCGAGACGACCTATAAGGGGCGCACACGGCGGTCCAATCTATGAAATCGCTTACGGAAACCATATCGGCATAATCACATTATGCCGTCCCGATACACTATCAAGGGAGATGGTTTGCGTAGGCGCGAGGCAGCAAACAAGATCGGACTACGAGATAGCTTCGGTATAATCACATTATACCGTTCCGATACACTATCAAGGAACGCTATCTCGAACCCAACTAAAACTGAGTTCTATGGATATTGCTTCGACGTAATCACATTACGCCGTTCCGATACACTATCAAGGAACGCAATTACCATCTACTCTCCTCAACGAGATCCCGTAAAACCGATTGATCTAATCAACCCATGCGCAAAACTTGTTCCAGATCCAATCTAAAACCCGAACTAAGCAAGATTAGCTCGATACCATTGAAGGGTTATGCGGAGGCTACGCTAGCCGAAAACAAAAACTTTTTACCGCGCAAACCAGAACACTTGCAAGTAAGGGCCGATAGATTGTTACCGATTGGAGTATGCAGCGGAAATAGCCATTCAGACTATCCGATCCGAACAGTGTAGCCGATTCCCGCAAGCCGACACCGATTCCGGAGACGTCGATTCGCCAATCAGCCGTTAACCGATGTAGCCGATTCGCCGAGTCGTCTGACCGCGTTCTCGCACCTCGCTCCGACACGCTCGACCGCACCCGATTCCACCATAGCCGATCCGTAGCCGATCAACAGGCGCGCAATGTAGCAGCGCCTAGACCGGTATCCACACGTCTAGGGATGTAACGCCGAACACCCGTGTGCTAGCACGCGATGCAAGGCTAGGGTTTGGCTCGAAGGTGGCGAGGGTTTCCGTGGAGATTGATCTCGGCGACTTCGTTGCGGATTCGGTTCAATGCCAATAAGGAGCTCTCCACCCTCGCCCCTTTATATAGAGTTGGCCGACGGGACTAGTGGCCGATCAGGACTCTATTTTGAATCGGATCTCATCCGTGTCTCATAGAGTTGGTCGCCCATACGTCGTAAGCCCATAGGACTCTATCCGATCGGATCCCTATCCGATCGAGCCGTATTCGAGTCCAACTCGAATGCTTGTTCTTATCCCCTTAAGCGTGCGACCGTAGGTTTAGGTATACTCGGTTTCGGCTATAGTCTAACTTAGCCGATCATCGACTCGAGTCCAACTCGGCCGAGCAATAGCGGCGCCTAGCCGCACATATTGACACCAAAGTGTACAAGAATATAATATCGGCTCAACCCGTAATGTGTACACAAATCCCATTGCCTCACGATACCAATTAAGCTATGGGAAAGATGTGTGCCATCCCTTCAATAGCTTAACCATTCACTCGAACCGTATTGGATTATCGCTGCCTTGATTGACTCCTCTATCAACTTAGCATGGCCATGCATTTCCATAATCCATTACCTCAAGGGGCCCAGAGATATCTCTCCAAAGGAGGGGCAAATTCCATCTTAATCACTCACATCCCACTCCATGTTTCATAGCAAACCCGAAAACTACCTTTATAACTACCCGATTATGGAATAGCGTTTGGTAGTCCCAAAGTAGGCTACTACACATGTTGGAATCCATGGTGATCTCGAGTCTAAGGACTTTGTACCAACACTACCCGAGACCAACTATTGGCACATTAATTCTGTAGTGTCTCATGGTGGGTCTATCCAACAAAGTGTGTTCTCCAACACATATGTCCATGTTTATTGATTTGGTATCTCCATACCCATGATTTATGAGACATGATCATCAATCAATAGACATACCGATCTTAGAATCATATTAGTTCCAATAATATGATATATGATCGGGATCACTTAGAAATAGATTCATACATATCGAGTCTCATAAATAAGTCACATACTTATTGATCAATACAAGATGTCTATTTCATGGAACTTAATAACACTTTATTCATTTATACATAAACATTGACGTGATATCCAACATCTCCATGTTGCCTCTAGGGCATATCACTAACATTTCCTGTCATCCAAATGGCGGGTTTGGTGTCATTGCTCCCCGTGGACTTGACAGTATACTTGCGGGAGTTATCAGGGCTTGTGTGGTGTCGTTGCATTTGTTGCATCATCATGACCATCAACTGTGTCTGGTTAGCCACTACCTGGGCTAGGGCCGGGTCCATAGGAAAAGGAGGTGGAGTGTCCACAGGATCGCTCTGGGTTGATCCATGAGACTGCTGGGATCTTGATTTACTGTCCTTGGCTCTATCCATCTATTGTCAGAAAGAAAGAGAGAAGTAAAGGTTAAGCTATGGATGGGGCCTTATTCTGTGTACTCTCATCGTTTTAGTGGGTTAAACAAACAATCTCCCAAGCTTCAACATGCTCCAACATCTTTTTTTCAAGATAGCTTAGGGTTAGAGAGAGGTAATGGTAAGATCAAATGTTTTTAGAGAAACAGGGGTCAAGATTGTATGGGAAAAACATATTTGTTTTGGAAAAATAGTTTGTATTTTCAAAATAGTCCTCTGTAAGGATATTTCCCTTTAACCAGCTATAAAGGGGGTGGGGTGCCAGTTGGTCTTATCCTACAGTCGCACTGCTCTGATACTAGCTCTGTAGACCCCCGTTTCTGGAACGGGAATCATTCGTGTTCATAGTACCATTTCCCTGGATCGAGTAGTGTGGTACCCACGAATACAGTACTGAATTACCAGGCGCAAAGTGCACGAATATTCTTACACCACAAATATATTGCAATAATAGGCCCGAAGGCAATATCCAATACATGCAGACCTCATCGGTCCGGATACAACCAAAAAGAAATTAGATAAGGCAGCGGAATTTGAAGGCAGCGGGTCGTCGATTGCCATATGAACTCCAAACTAGGCCATTCAAATCACAATATTCATCTAAAGTTAATATCTACATGTTTGTTTACTTTTTACGTCTGTTTATTTGGTTTTTATTAGGTTTTTTCTCGTTTTGCATGCTAGCGTGTAGATTTCGCCGTTTTCGGAGTTCGCACTCATGAGGAAAAGAGTTACAAGGTTGTTTGAAGAGGGAAGGCAAGTCACACTTTTCTTGAAGCATATTGATCCTATTTATATAAATGTTATACATTTCCAAATAAAGTGCATTGTTTTGCTAATTACATGGAATGATGGAATTACCAATCTGTTTGCTTGTGCCATATTTACTTCATATTCGTCCTTTGTTTACCTTTGGTGTAATTTGACTAGCTTTAGTCACTTATAGTGATTTTTGCGAAAATTATATGCTCATCCATGCTTAATTACCAGTAGCTCATTGAATGGGATAATTACATTAATTACTTTAGTCTCTGATGAGCTACAAGCTCAAAACACCCGACCATATCTTATTGGTCATAATTATCTGAACTAAAATATGACTTAATGGTGTGCTATGGATGTATGGTTTTGATTGTCGCACCCATGACAATTAAGGAACGGTTCATTGGAAACTCTGGAAGACTATAGACCCCTGTTTTTAGAACGGGAATCATTCGTGTTCATAGTACCATTTCCCTGGATTGAGTAGTGTGGTACCCACGAATACAGTACTGAATTACCAGGTGCAAAGTACATGAATAATCTTACACCACAAATATATCACAACAATAGGCCCGAAGGCAATATCCAATACATGCAGGACCTACTGGTCCGGATACAACCAAAAGTAGAAATTAGATAAGGCAGCGGCTCTTCGATTGCTACAGGCAACGACCGGAGACTAAGACCTAGTAGGCGCCTTCTTCTTATATGCCCTCCTGCAAGTAAGCATAGGGGTCCTCCAATTCTTCGTTCCCACCATCTGAAGGTTTGTGAGTATAGCAAGGGTGAGTACCCAACGTACTCAGCAAGCCAACACGGAAGTGATGCACATGATAGGGTCATTCAAAGGATGGCTGAGTTTATTTGCGCAAAGCCAATTTTCATAAATCATTTCACAAGCCTAACATCTAGACAAGTCAAGTTTTAGTTCTAGAGTATATTAAGTCGGTGACGGTTCTGTCTACCATCCATCGTGATATCAAGGATGGCTTCCCGCCTCCGGATCGTCATGGCTTTCTAGGGAGTTTACCCCTTCTCGCATCTTCGTGAAGTTGAGTCCACCAGCACACAAAATCATTGTGCATACCAACCCATCATTTTAAAACTTATGAGGCTAACCACAGGAGAAACTTGTCACGCTGCTCATTATTCGCGAGCACGGCTATTCGAATAGATTGATTTACTCACACTGCAGTGGATGTACACTTTACCCGTACTCCGCAATTGCCCATTGAATGAGCCTACATCCCTCTATATGGGACGGTCACGGCAAAGCCTTTCGATAACCTCACTTTGGCAGTACCCGCTCCATGAACTTAAGCCCTCATACACTCTAGCCGTCGTTTCCTAGCAGTGAGAAGAGTTATGGCGTTCTTGGGGTAAGAGAAAGACTTGCTGCAACTTTGATCTCTCAACCTTCATGTTCTTTTCTTCATGTCTTCATTTCTTCATGTTGATCGCGTGCCCGATCTCTATCCAGGTACCGACCAGTGGTACATCCCTCATCGAGGCCCTTAACTTCTGTCCAGGCACCCACCAGTGGTGAGCCCCCACTGGTATGCCCTGACCTCAACGCCTACACCTGAACCACTATGGAGGGATACTGCCTCCGCTCGGTTATTTACTCCGCGAGGTCTATACCCATTCGAGAAGTACGGTTGTACTGGCTCGTTCCAGGTTATAAGTCTCATGGCTCGGTCCTTAATCGACCATGGACGACACTTGCCTTTGCCGGAATCCACCCAAATCCATCCATCCGTCCCACTCTAAAACATTGGTTTTATACTTTCATTTTTCTATTAAAACTATTTTCATCATGTTCAAGGCAATGTGGCGCTCATGTCTCCACATGCCATATTTCAACTGCCTTCCCTAAGGTAGTTGCCCCAACATAAAGCTTCTTTGTAAAGTCATAAGTATGCATGAATCTAATATAAGCATAGCTAAGCATTGTACCGAAGATATCCTCCGGTTATATCACATCGAGGGTTACAAAGATTATATCTAAAGGTAAACAATGTCAAGGCATGGCATATCAAGCATAGGTATTAATTTGTGTATATAGCATGCATATTTGAAGTTTAAAACAACATTATTTCGCAATTGGGATCAATATGTTCAAAGTGGTGTGATGACTTGCCTTGCTCGCACGCTTGTTGGACAGGGTCTTCCGCGTAGTCGATGCCTGTTTCCTCGGATGCTAATCATACGTGCGAAAAGGAAGGATTAAATTTGTTTGGAATCCAATAAAATCCAATAAAAGCCAAGTAAATTGCAAAAGCGGCTCCTGAGACGAATCTACCGTGTTAAATGAATTTACATTCGAGTTTGGCTAGAATCCGAGTTAGAATGAGCGAGTTATGATAAATTGAAGTCTTTCTTTAACCGACTATGATGTGGCATTATCTCGAGTTAATACATTTTAATTTGAGAAATATTACGGTTGGTGACTCAAAATATAATAATGAAAAGGAAATGGTTAATCTCTAATTTTTATCCAAATTTTATTGGGTTGATAAGCCTAGGGTTAAAATAATTGGATCTACAAATAATTAATTAATCTTGAAGCTTAGACGCTATACTAAATAATTTGGATCTTGAAGTTTATAAAATCCATATATTAAAAATAATATTTGATGACTAGCTAAGTCATAAATAAATTCGTAGAGTGCTAAATAAATTACGCGAAGTTAAATATCTCCGGATTCCTATTTTGAAATCCAAATTTGTTTCTGAGAAAATATATATATTTTTGCCCAGAGATTTTCCCAAATATTTTCCAAAAGCTTTTCCTAAATTTTTTTTCTAAATTTTTCTAATTTTTCTCTAAATTTTTTCTTTTTCTTTTCTTCTCTTTCTTTTCTTTTCCTTCTGTTTTCCCCTTCTACCATCTCCTTGTTCATTCTCTCTCCTCTATCCTCTCTCGCGTCTACCCCCCTTTCTTCCTCCCGCCCGGTCGGCTGACGGCGCGCGGGGCGGCGGCCTCGGAGGCTTAACGGCGGATGGCGGCGGCGGCGAGGGAGGCGGTGGGACTCCGGCCCCCGACGGACGACGGCGGCGACGGCTTTGGCGCGCAGCGGATGACGGCGGCGGCGGCTAGCGACGGCGAGGGCAAGTGAGCGAGGGAAACGGAGAGGAGAACGGTGAGGTGGGGAGAAACGGAGAGGGCTCGCCCCCTATTATAGACGGCCGGAGAGGGGAGAGAAGAGAGGGAGGGCCGGCGCGGCGAGGCGATGCGGCGGCGACACATGGCGAGGCGCGAAAGCGGGGCCGGGCGAGGAAGTGCGCAGCGCGAATGGCGTGCGACGCGGCAACGTGGGGGACGCGGGCGACGCGACGACGTGCGGCGCAGGGCGCGAGGCGACGGGCGGCACGGGGGTATGGGAACGTGCGGCACGCGGCGTGGAGCGGCAACACGGCGTGCTGGGCAGTGGGGGCGTGGGCGACACGGCGACGTGCGGGCAGCGCACGACGCAGCGTGCGCGCGCGAGTGGGGGCCGTGTACGGTGCGGCGCGGGCGCGCGCGGCGCGTGGTGGCGAGGCGGTCCGGGGCCCCGTGCGGCGTCGAACGCGTGGCGTGCAATGAACCGTGAACTTTTTTTATTTTCCCTAATTAATTCCTATTTTCTTCCTATTCGTTCTTGCTCTCACTAATAAAATTAAAATATGATTTGGCCCTGACAATAATGAAATTTTAAACTATATGTTCAATCCTTTTGCCCACTTTTATTATATTATATTATATTATATTATATATTTTTTATCTATTTTTCTTCCAAAATATAATTTTGATTCAACATCAACTCTAGGCTTCCCTATACATCTTTTTATAATTTTATTTAAATATTATTTAGTCTATTTACTAATTATTACCACTTTCTCTCAAAAATAAGGTTTTGATCCAAAAATAAACTTTTATTAACCCTTAGCGCTTTCTATTTATATTCTTTTATAATTTTTTATTTCTAATCTTTGTTTTGGAATTTTCTTACTTTTAGGATTTTTAACCTATTCACCCTCTTCCTTTTTTAAATAAATTTTTATTTTATTTATAATACGCAACAAAAATTGGCAAATAAGAAGCAACAACATGACGAGATGCAACAAAATCAAAAGTTTTTGTAAGTTCTGATTTTTAATTTCCGATTTTAAATTCTCCGATTTTCAGGGTGTTACAAAGACTTACCGTGCTTAACACAAGCACGACTGGGCAACTGCTGGACTCGTATTATAGCTTTCCTCTGGCCAACGTTCCCTAGTGAGGGTGGGCATGACGGGGTTGGCTCGGTCGGGGCGCTCGGTTGATCGGCTACCCGTTTCACCTTGGCACTAGGGGGCTGCCCACTACCTTTCGAGTGGTGGGGACGAATCCTTGGTGTGGTACGGTTGGTTAGGGGGAGGTTATGTGAAAGGTCTTGTCATGATTTTCCCCTTTGCAGTATCATGGTGAATCAACTTAATCAACTGTTTTACTGATTTTTAAGCGATAAATGTTTGTAACTACAATTATGCAAAATAGCGCAAGCCTCTCTTTGTTTTCCCTTGAACATCTGCATTCCTTGGTGTGGCTAGTTGAGTACGATGGTTGTACTAAGTATTGCTATTTTTTCCCTTTCAGAAGTGTAGTGCTTCCGAGTTGAAGATGGTGTTAGAGGATCAATGCTCAGACCCCAGTTGAGTTTGCCTGTGGAGTGAAGTTGAAGCCTCGCTAGGATCGTCTTTCTTTTCCACTGATGTTTCCTTTTGGTGCGAGGACTAAGTGCCTTTGCTATAAGTATTTTTTATTTATGCTTTATTTTATGTTTGGATCTATGTATTAATTTGTCATTTTGTGTACCCTGGTTGATTTCTGGACAGGGATTTAATCCACAAGATAGTCTTAAAATTTGGGATAAATTTCCGAGCAAGACAACATCCTTAATTGGTCAACCCACTCTCCTAGGAGTCCTCCTTCTTCCTTCTCCTCCTTCGAGCGGCTTCGGGAGTTCACCATCTCCACTTCTCCTCCCAAAGCCTCAGAGCTGGTGTTGCTGCTGCCTCCGCTGCTGTCGGTGCCGGAGGCGAAGATTCACCCACCTCTACCTTCTCTGCCTTGGTACGCCGAGGCTAGGGCGAATGTAAGAACAAGTCCAAAAGCATGAGTCGGAGCCGGGGCAGGAACTGAAGGGTTACGCGGAGGCTACGCTAGCTGAAAACAAAAACTTTTAACCGCGCAAAGCAGGAACACTTGCAAGTAAGGGCCGATAGATCGTTACCGATTATAGTATGCAGCCGATTCCCGCAAGCGACGCCGATTCCCGGGGACAGCCGATTCACCAATCAGCCGATTCGCGGATGTAGCCGATTCGCCGAGTCGTCCGACCGCGTTCTCGCGCCTCGCTCCGATGCGATCGACCGCAGCCAATCCAAGCCGATCAACAACGACACAACGTTACGCGCCTCTACCGGTATCCACACGTCCGGGGACAAAACGCCGAACACCCGTGTGCTAGCACACGATGCAAGGCTAGGGTTTGGCTCGAAAGTGGGGAGGGTTTCCGTGGAGATTGATCTCGCCGACTTCTAAAGCCGCGTGTGATCGATTGATTTCGGCGCAATCAATTGACGTGTCCCAGCTCTCCACCCCTCCCTCCTTTATATAGAGTTGGCCGACCGGGACTAGTGGCCGATCAGGACTCTATTTTTGAATCGGATCTCATCCGTATCTCATAGAGTTGGTCGCCCACACGTCATAAGCCCATAAGACTCTATCCGATCGGATCCCTATCCGATCGAGCCGTATCCGAGTCCAACTCGAATATCTATTCTATCCCCTTAAGCGTGCGACCTGTAGGTTCGGTATACTCGGTTTCGGCTATAGTCTAACTTAGCCGATCGTCGGCTCGAGTCCAACTCACTGACCGTCACACGCGGCGCCTAGCAGCACATATTGACACCATAGTATACAAGAATAATATCGGCTCGAACCTGTAATGTGTACACAAATCCCTTTGCCTCACGATACCGGTTAAGCTATAGGCAAGATGTGTGCCATCCCTTCAATAGCTTAACCATTCACTCGAACCATATTGGATTATCCGTCCGTTGATTGACTCCTCAATCAACTTAGCATGGCCATGCATTTCCATAATCCATTACCTCGAGGGGCCCAGAGATATCTCTCCAAACGAGGGCAAATTCCATCTTGATCACTCACATCCCACTCCATGTTTCATAGCAAACCCGAAAACTACCTTTATAACTACCCAGTTACGGAATAGTGTTTGGTAGTCCCAAAGTAGGCTACTACACATGTTGGAATCCATGGTGATCTCAGGTCTAAGGACTTTGTACCAACAGTACCTGAGACCAACTAATGGCACATTGATTCCTGTAGTGTCTCATGGTGGGTCTATCCAACAATGTGTTCTCTAACACATGTGTCCATGTTTATTGATTTGGTATCTCCATACCCATGATCTATGAGACATGATCATCAATCAATAGACATGCCGATCTTAGAATCATATTAGTTCCAATAATATGATATATGATCTGGGATCATTTAGAAATAGATTCATACATATCGAGTCTCATAAATAAGTCACGTACTTATTGATCAATACAAGATGTCTATTTCATAGAACTGAATAACACTTTATTCATAAATACACAAACATTGACGTGATATCCAACATCTCCATGTTGCCTCTAGGGCATATCACTAACGAGAGCCCAGTGTTGCGGGCGGGGCTACGGGAGGCTGAAGGAGGGGAGGATTCACGGATTCCAGTGGATGCGCACGGTGCGGTGGTGGTCTTCCAAGGCGTGATCCTGATCCGAACACCACCAGGAGGCGGAAGTCCCTTTACGGTGGCAACATCCTTCTTGAGGCGATCCACCTCATCCTTCAAACTCTTGATCCTCAACATCTTCTCGTCGTTCAAGGCTTTGGTCGCCTTGTGAAGATCTGAGTGCATCTTGTGCAATCCTTTGATCATAGTCGTCAAGTGACCAAAGGTGGTGTAATTCCCCTCCGCTGCCGACTAGAAGGAGCTGACATCTGACGAGCTTCCTAGACGAGGATGATAGCGGTAAGCTGAATGATGAATATGGTAGTCATGCATCTCTCACATCCTCGCCAATATCAGGTAAGCAGCCACTTGGCAGGCATGCTTGTCCGTTCCTCCCGAAGTAGTGACCACAATGTTCGGGAGGTTAGTGCCGATGAAACCGTGCAACCTCCAATCGAACCTGATGGGGTAGCTCACTACTGAAAGGCGAGATGGTTGTGTACACTGGTGCATCTGTATAGACCACTTCCAAGGCCATATGAGCCAACTCTGCAACGAAACCATCCAGACCCTGACCGTGGTGCGTAGTGGGACGGCCTGCCATCAAGAGAAGACAAAGGAGGGGGAATCAATGCATGCTCAAGTCCACATTAAACAAAGAAATAAAGGACTCAAGTATGATAAATGAGAAAAAAAAGATTTTATCCATGAAATCGTTTCATGAAGCCAAGTAAACATACTATCGACACCATCCAAGCAGTAAAGTAATGCTTAAAATTAATGCTTAGGTATATTAGGTATAAAATCAGTGATCATTCCCATCCGAACTTAACTTAAGACATCTATTCCTTTGAAATCCCGACTAACAGTAGAATAAGATTACAAATATTTTCAAACTCGTTTTCCAGAATACTATTACCCCACACTGACTTGTTCTTTTAAAATTTTCCCTTTTAATAAAACGATCAAAACTTTTCCCAAACCCGAGGAAACAGAAATCACCTTTTACCGAAACAACTCCAACCTGCAAGAACTTATGCATATGGAAAAGTTCAGAGGCCTCTTAGGGTTTTTCCGGTTGGCTTGTCCTATAGTCCTTGGCTCTGATACCAACTTGTCATGCTCAGAAATTCAAAACCAGAATTTCTAGAGCCATATGTGTTTTAAAAATCCCTGTCTAGGACCAGCCAGAGTACACAAATGAAAATTGTTGATATTACACAAACAATAAAAAGATTATAAAAGTACAGCGGAAAAGAAAAGGGCTAAAGCCTAATCTTGTTGCTTGCAGCGTGGCATCTCCACTCCACATGCATCCCCGGAGTGCGAACGAAGCCTACTCGTCTTCAACGTCTTCATCTGCCTCGGAGACTGGCTCTGGGTGGGGTAAGAGGCAAGGATGAGTACTTTCAACGTACTCAGCAAGTCATACCGGGAGAGAAGGTATGAATGGAAGGGGAGACAAGGAATTGGCTAGGGTTTTACTTTTTAGCACAAAACAACAATTTCACAACAATAATTTGAAAGAAGTAAAACAGTTGTAATTAATTAAACAGTAATTCCCATGTTGCGACTGGCCCAAACCATCCACCTATACTAGTCAAGTTCCATTAATCAGGTTATTAGAGGTGTGAAACTAATCACGGTGAATCTGGTCGATCGCCCATCACCGCGGGCACGGCTATTCGAATAGTTTTACTCTAATCAGAGGTGTACAACTGTACCCATAAGACACAGCCCAACGACACATTTCCGTGTGCCGGAATACCTCGATGGTACCTCGGGAAGGGACTGTGATAAGACCCTTCACAAAACCCCCTCTAACTAATCGTACCACACCAAAGTTTCACCCCCACTCCCATCAAGGCAATGGGCAGCCCCCCCGAGTGCCGCGATGAATCCGGAAGCCTAGCAACCGGTAAACCCCCTGCCGACTGCAACTCCATCGTGCCCACCCTTGCCTGGGAACGTCGGCTAGAGAAAAGCTATACTATAGGATCAGTCGTTTCCCATTCTGGCTTGTGGTAAGTACGGTATTTCTTCCAAGGTTTCCCATTAATCGGTCCTTAATTGCCATGGGCGCGACTATCCAAAACCATTTTGCCCACAGCCCACCAATGTCATATTTTAATTAATTACCATGATCCATAGTGTCTCATGATTAAGTTCATTATCAATGAGTCTAATTTAGTGAAATGACCGATTTAGTGTGCTAGTTGATCTGAGCAGGGCTAAGCATATCCTAGACCAATATCTAATCATATTAATACCCAAGTTATCAAAGGTCCAGTGTAATTAAGTCCTAAGGCCGAGTACTAATATTAAAGGTATAATATTTCCATAAAATGACATTCTAAAATACACACAATATTTAAGGAAAGTGAGGTATTTTAGCAAATGGGTACAATATGATCAATGATGAAGCATGACTTGCCTTGCTCTGTGACCTGGGGAAACTCCGCAATGACTTCGAAGTAAACCGGGTCACCGGAACTATAGGAATCTACATGACAAACAAAGCACTCAACAAAATATGCTAAAAGTATACTAAAATTGGGAACAAAACCATTTTTAATGGATTCTTGGCATTTTTGTGAATTTAATGAAATTTCAATGGATTTAATCGAAGCTCAGATTAAAAAGATATGAATTTTAGAAGATTATATGTATTTATTACTAAAACAGAAAAATCCTTAATAAATTATTGCACAATAAATCCCAGGATGGCGTTAGCGCTTGGGCTAACGTCAGCGGCCGAATGCTAATGTCATCGGCCTCGGGAGAACAGGTCCATGTTGGACCGGGTCCACGGGCTGAGAGGCGGCCGGTGCACCACGTGGCACACGTGGCGCCGACGTGGCGGCCACGTGGCTGCCACTCGGGCACGGGAACGGACGGGCGATCTACCGAAGGTAGATCGGACGGCCGAGAGGGATGGGTGGCGACACGACTACCAGCGATGGCACGTGGCGGCCAGAGGATGGTTGGTGCCAACGGAGTGGCGGCGCGGGCAGCAGGTCGAAGCGGGAATGCGCGGGTGAAGCCGCGCGCACAAGAGCGATGGCGCGTGCACGGGCCAAGAGATAGAGAGGGAGGGAATTTGGGCTCACCGGGACACCAGAGGAGAAGAAGACGATGGAGCGGGCGGCGTGCGGTCGGCGGGAGGCGGTAATGAGTGGCGATTGAGGGGGCTTGGACACCAGCAAAGGAAATAGCGATGATGTGGGGATCCGACGCGGCTCGGGACGGTGGCAATCGGCGGCCGAATGGCGGCAGAACTCGGGAGTTGGACACTAGGACGAGAGAGAGCATTTTAGAGCTTGAGTGTGGGGTGGGGAGAACGGGGACATGGTCAGTGGTATTTATTCGAAAGAAAGGGGCTCGGAAGCGGACGGAGGTCGCGAGAACTTCTGCCGGTGTAACTCGGGAGAGGAATTAGGGATTAAATGGACGGTGATTAAATCCGGCCATTTACGGGCACGGGACCGGCGGATGGGGGCGACAACGGCCAGGCGGCAGTGCGGGGAGTAGCGGCATAAGCATGTGCGGGAGGCGAGGAGCGGCGGGGATTCCGCGCGGCGACTAGGCGTGCGGGCGTCGACGGCGTGGCCGAGGTAGATGATGGGGCCTGGTGGGCCCCACTGTTAGTGACTCGAGAGAGAGGAGGCAAAATGGACTATCGGCATTGTGCGCGAGGGCAAACGGGTCGCGGCCTTCGGCCGGGCCGAGAGAGGAGAGAGAGGGCGGTGTATGCGACGGGCCGATGGGCCTTCGACCCAGGAGCAGAATGGGTAGGAAAAACGAAGGAGAGAGAAAAGGATTTTTTCATGATTTATTTTAATTCTGATTTTTGATTTAATTGGTTAAAAATTATTTCTAGTGCTCGAAAATTCCACTAAAAATCATGACATTTAGAATTTAGGAAAAATTCCTACTATGCCTTTTCCACTTATACTTTGCATTTTAAGATTATTTCTTTGCTCTAGTTTAATACATAAATAATTTTTTTGTGGTTTTGTTTAATTTTTTTAAAAGGGGAAAACTCGTGGTGTGACAAGGGAAGGGCGTCAACTCCGGCTTTCACTTGATGTATGATCTGACACTCATTCAAAGGATAAGCGAAAGTCTTATGGATTGGGCACCAGTTGAAGTCCTTGTCGACGGGTTTCTTTGTTAGCGCCTGGTTCTCCGTGGAAGCTATGAGATTGGCCGTCCTAGGAATCCCATTGGTAGATTTCGTTGTCGGTACGTCATTCTCGTTGTAGACGGGAGAGGTGGCAGTCGTCGGAAGATCGTCCGCATGATCCATCGTAGTGGCCTTGTTCTTTGCAGGAGCCGAGGATGTGGCAATCGGGATGACAATGAATACCAGGAAGACGATGGTTCTGATTTGGACCAAAGCGAAAGTTGGTTGGGTTGGATGTCCCAGGCCAGGATGATCGTAGAAGCCCTTGTCGAAAAATACGCCTCTTGAACATATCTCGTCGAGATCCTTTAGCACCAAGCCCTTTACCTGGCATGCCACTGTCGATAGGCTATATCCGTCTATAGTATTTATAGAGTATCGAGAATGTCGGAACCAAGGTGTACGCGAGATCGTATCAAGAGAACAAGGGACAAGGGTTTATACTAGTTTAGGCCATCTAAAAAGAGTAATAGCCCTAATCAGTTTACAATAGGGGGAACAGACTAACTAGGCAATCCGTCGACTAGATCTCCCCGAGTATGGCTTTGCAAGATCTTATTGACGAATAGGGTTCAACTTTCTCTGGATTGTATCTTGATGTGACTAGTGGCTATAGCTTGTAATTCGATGCCCCTTTCTCCATGAGGGGGCATTATATTTATAGCGATGATTACCTTCTTCTCTAAATAGAACTCAGAGAAATAAAACCAAGATACAGGCTAAGGATACCTTGTCTTTCCCGAATATGACTCTGACACCTTCTATCCCGAGAAAACAATTTCCTTCTAGATTCATTGTATTTCCTTAATTAAAGAATACATTCCCGTATATCATTAGGTATATGGTATTTTCATATATCATAAACCCAACTATAGGAGGTATATCTTATCCTTGACACTGACAACATGTATCAAATCTAATACTCACTTGGTATCATATCATTCTGGAACATGATCCCGCATAGTAGTAACCCTCGAGAATGTTATATGAAGGGATCTCGTCTGATGTGTACGAATGATAGTCACCCCAATTCTCGATTAATCATGCGCCCACTTTCTTCACATGACAGCAATGCAAGGATTATTCCTCATGGGCAAGATTGGGACATGCTTGGTATCATACACTCGGGTTGCACAAACAAATTAGGCCAATCTAGTAGATGGATGTGTGGTTGATTCCTCTAGTCTATGTATATGCTAGATCTTGTACTAGTGGGTATCAGGCCCAGTACCTTAGTATCACACTAATACATGTTAGGTATCGGAGCTGTTAAGTGTCAGAACTTGGTACCCACTTGTACCATGCTTGATACCTAAGTATCACATCGGGTACACATAAGGCTCAGGCTTAGTACCTAGTAGGTACCAGCTGGTAGGTATCAAAACTTGGTACCAACAAGTACTATGCCTAATACTTGGGTATCATGGTTGGAATATATAGATATCAGACCTGGTACCACGTACGATCCTTGCACACGACAATTAATGATGAGAAGCAGAGGATTAATATGGTGGTTCTAACGAGTTTACGCTAGTAGGCAAGCGATATTGAGGAGAACTCATGGGCCATGCTGTAGGTTCAAGTACAGAAATTATCATCTCACACATATCACCAAAATATTTTGAAGATATCATAAATGTCACACCCTAAAAATCGTCTAAATATAAATCATTATGAAAAAAATTCCTATAAATTATTTAATAATTAAAGGAAGTGTTTGAAAAACTATGAAAATTTGAACATCAAATTCAGCATCGAATGTATTTTTAATAAATAAAAAGTCATTTCAAAAAATTATAATAAATTAAGAAGTTGAGTAAATGTGGGAAATAAAATTTCCTAAATAAAAAGTGTGGATTTAATGTTTATTAAATTCTCCATGATTAAATAAACTCTCTAAAATTTTCTTGGATTTTTCAGAGCTCAATTATTAATTTTAATGATACAAAGAATATTTGAGTAATTATTTAAATAAGTAAATTATGAAGGGTTACGCGGAGGCTACGCTAGGCGAAAACAAAACTTTTTACCGCGCAAACCAGGAACACTTGGAAGTAAGGACCGATAGATCGTGTTACCGATTGAAGTAGAGTGCGCGGAATAGCCAATCGTGGCAATCCGATCCGGAACTATGTAGCCGATTCCGGAGACACCGATTCGCCAATCGCCCGATTCGAGTCGTCCGCGTTCTGCTCACGCCTCGCTCGATGCGCCCGACCGTAGCCGATTCCACCACGCCGATCGCTCCGATTGCGCCGATCCGAAGCCGATCAACGGCGCGCAACGTAGCGCCGCCCTCCGGTATCCACACGTCGGGGACGAACGCCGTCTTGTTAGTGATATGCCCTAGAGGCAACATGGAGATGTTGAATATCACGTCAATGTTTATGTATTTATGAATAAAGTGTTATTCGTTCCATGAAATAGACATCTTGTATTGATCAATAAGTACGTGACTTATTTATGAGACTCTTTATGTATGAATCTATTTCTAAACGATCCTCGATCATATATCATATTGTTGGAACAAATATGATTCTAAGATCGGCATGTTTATTGATTGATGATCATGTCTCATAGATCATGGGTATGGAGATACCAAATCAATAAACATGGACATATGTGTTGGGGAACACATTGTTGGATAGACCCACCATGAGACACTACAGAATTAATGTGCCATTAGTTGGTCTCAGGTAGTGTTGGTACAAAGTCTTTAGACCGAGATCACCATGGATTCCAACATGTGTAGTAGCCTACTTTGGGACTACCAAACGCTATTCCGTAACGGGTAGTTATAAAGGTAGTTTTCGGGTTTGCTATGAAACATGGAGTGGGATGTGAGTGATCAAGATGGAATTTGCCCCTCCTTTGGAGAGATATCTCTGGGCCCTCGAGGTAATGGATTATGGAAATGCATGGCCATGCTAAGTTGATTGAGGAGTCAATCAACGGACGATAATACAATACGGTTCGAGTGAACGGTTAAGCTATTGAAGGGATGGCACACATCTTGCCTATAGCTTAAGTGGTATCGTGAGGCAAAGGGATTTGTGTACACATTACACGTTCGAGCCGATATTATTCTTGTATACTATGGTGTCAATATGTGCCGCTAGGCGCCGTCGTGACGGGTCGGCCGAGTTGGACTCGAGCCGACGATCGGCTAAGTTAGACTATAGCCGAAACCGAGTATACCGAACCTACTGTGGTCGCACGCTTAAGGGGATAGAATAGATATTCGAGTTGGACTCGGATACGGCTCGATCGGATAGGGATCCGATCGGATAGAGTCCTATGGGCTTACGACGTGTGGGCGGCCAACTCTATGAGATACGGATGAGATCCGATTCAAAATAGAGTCCTAATCGGCCACTAGTCCCGTCGGCCAACTCTATATAAAGGAGGGAGGGTGGAGAGCTAATACATGTCAATTGCATCGCGTGCAACGAAGTCGCCGAGATCAATCTCCACGGAAACCCTCCCCACCTTCGAGCCAAACCCTAGCCTTGCATCGCGTGCTAGCACACGGGTGTTCGGCGTTCGTCCCCGGACGTGTGGATACGGTAGAGGCGCCGCTACGTTGCGCGCCGTTGATCGGCTTTGGATCGGCCGCAATCCGAGCGATTGGCTGTGGTGGAATCGGCGCGGTCGGGCGCATCGGAGCGAGGCGTGAGAACACGGCCGGACGACTCGAATCGGCTGATTGGGCGAATCGGCTGTCTCCGGGAATCGGCTACACTGTTTCGGATCGGATTGCCCGATTGGCTATTCCGCTGCGCTCTACTCCAATCGGTAACGATCTATCGGCCCTTACTTGCAAGTGTTCCTGGTTTGCGCGGTAGAAAATTTTTGTTTTCGGCTAGCGTAGCTTCCGCGTAACCCTTCGGTGGTATCGAGCTAATCTTGCTTAGTTCGGGTTTTAGATTGGATCGGAACAAGTTTTGCGCACGGGTTGATTAGATCAATCGGTTTTACAGATCTCGTTGAGGAGAGTTAATGGTAATTGCGTTCCTTGATAGTGTATCGGAACGGCGTAATGTGATTACGTCGAAGCAATTTCCATATGACTCGGTTTGAGTTGGGTTCGAGATAGCGTTCCTTGATAGTGTATCGGAACGGTATAATGTGATTATCGAAGCTATCTCGTAGTCCGATCTTGTTAGCGCCTCGCGCCTCGCAAACCATCTCCCTTGATAGTGTATCGGGACGGCATAATATGATTATGCCGATATGGTTTCCGTAGCGATTTCATAGATTGGATCTATGAATTTCGTGTGGTGTTCCTGGGCGCTGCGTGTGCGTACCCCTTATAGGTTGTCTCGATGTCGTAGCTCTGCGATAAGTAGAAAACGTTTCTACGCCTAACTTGTTTTTGCAGAGAATGCTTTGAGGTGGTATGGCCCTATTGTATGTATGAGATGTATGAGATGCATGTGATGCATGTAATATTCTTTCATATGTGCAATCCCCGTAATATTCTTTCATACGTGCAATGCTTGTAATATTCTTTCACGACTGCGAGTCGATGTAATCTTCAATTAGAGCTTCTATAGTAGTAGCTTAGTTTGAAGAAATCAAGCATTCGGCACTCGAAAGAACGGTGATGAAGATGGAGATCCTCGAGACAGGCATGGAGATGGAGATCACCATGTGAAGGGGGCCATACTATTTCACTATATGCTATTCTTCTTGCTTTCATATGTGATATGTTTGTTTGATAGGATAGCATCCCTCGCAAAATTAAGTAGTAATGATGCCCTTCCAAATGTTGCACCGCCACCGTTATGCTCGTCAATGGTGGGTCCGCCAAAGCAGAGTGCCATTCTCTATCATAACACGAGGGGTATATGTCGACATATACATGCGGGAGCATTTGGTTTACTTAACAAGGCTATCAAAACAGCTTCGGGCCTTAGGGCATAGGTTGGCGCCGGGGCATGGAGATGCCACACCAACAACAAGAGTCACATAGAGATGTGATTAGCAAGGTGTTGCTTACCGATGTTACTAATTTTCTAGCAGTGATGCCAAAGCTCACTAGAAAATTAATTAACATGTGGATCTTGACCCAATACGTAACCTAGAGGGAAGGTGGAAAATACGTAATGGGAGTCTAATGTTAAATTGTTTAACAATAGACATAGCATAAACATTGTGCTAAACTTTGCTTTTCTGTTGTAGAATAAATGGCGGCTAATACTACACCCAATACTTTTAATTTGCGATCTATTCTCGAAAAGGAAAAATTAAATGGAACAAACTTTATGGATTGGTATCGCAACTTGAGAATTGTTCTCAAGCAAGAGCGTAAGGAGTACGTTCTTGAAGTACCCTATCCCGAGGATTTGCCAAATAATGCCACCGCAATCGCACGGAGAGCTTACGAGAAGCACACTAATGATGCCCTAGATATAAGCTGTCTCATGCTTGCTACAATGTCCCCCGAGCTTCGAAGCAATATGAGAGCAGCGATGCTCACACTATTATTTAGGGACTGCATGGCATGTTTGAGAACCAAGCTCGGGCCGAGAGGTTCAACACCTCAAAGTCCTTGTTTGCGTGCAGGCTTGTTGAGAGGAATCCCGTCACCCGCATGTGATAAAGATGATTGGCTATATCGAGAGTCCGGAAAAACTAGGTTTTCCCTTAGCCAAGAGTTGGCTACGATGTGATTCTCCGCCGCTCCCTCCGAGCTTCGAGCCATTCATATTAAACTATCACATGAACAACATGGATAGAACCTTGGCTGAATTGCATGGGATGCTAAAGACAGGAGGAGAGTATCCAGAAAAACGGTCATCATGTGATGATGATGCGAAGGCAAAGCGCAAACCACCTGTCAAGAAACTTTGCACCAAGAGGAAGTTAACTCCCGATGAGATCGCGAGTGCCTCCAATGCAAAGAAGGGCAAGAAGGGTCGGCGGCATCGATGCCGTTTGCTTCTATTGCAAGGAGACAGGCCATTGGAAGAGGAACTGCAAGAAGTACATGGAGGATCTCAAAAGGAAGCAAAGTACGACTTCGCTTCGGTATTAATGTTATAGACATTAATCTTGCTACTTCACCTACGACTCTTGGGTATTTGATACCGGATCGTAGCTCATATTTGCAAATCGTTGCAGGGAATGAGAAGAAGTAGAGGATTGAGAAGGGGCGAGGTGAACTCCGCGCGTCGGCAATGGAGCAAGCGTTGCTACGTTGCTGTCGGCATAGTACCACTTCATCTACCTTCAGGATTAGTTTTGGAATTGAATAATTGTTATTGTGTTCCAACACTATGTCAAAACGTTATTTCCGCTTTATGTTTGCAAGCGGAAGGATATGATTTTAGATCAATGAACAATGGTTGTTCAATATATCTCGAGATATGTTCTATTTTCATGCTCCATTGGTGAATGGATTATACGTTTTGAATCTTGAAGCGTCTCCCATCTATAACATTAATACGAAAAACAACTCTCTAATGATATAAACCCCACGTTTATCCGGCATTGTCGCTTAGGCCATATAAATAAGAAACGCATGGAGAAGCTCCATAAGGATGGATTGCTTCACTCTTTTTATTTTGAATCATTTGAGACATGTGAGTCTTGTTTACTTGGTAAGATGACAAAGGCACCTTTCACGGGACACGTGAAAGAGCAAGTGACTTGTTGGCACTCATACATACCGATGTATGTGGACCAATGAGCTCAACGGCCGAGGTGGTTATCGTACTTTATTACCTTTACGATGACTTTAGTAGATATGGCTATATCTACTTAATGAGGCATAAGTCCGAATCCTTTGAAAAGTTCAAAGAATTCCGAATGAAGTACGTAATCATTTAGGGAAAACAATCAAGTTTCTACGATCGATCGTGGAGGGAATACTTGAGCCAAGAGTTTGGTAATCATCGAAAAATTGTGGAATTGTTCCACATTGACTCCGCCAGAACTCCACAATGGAATGGGGTGTCCGAACGGAGAAATCGCACCTTGTTGGACATGGTGCGGTCGATGATGAGCCAAAGTGATCTTCCGTTATCCTTCGGGGATATGCTCTTGAAACACTGCGCTCACACTAAATAGAGTTCCATCTAAGTCGTTGAAAAGACACCATATGAGATATGGACGGGCAACCCCTAGTTTGTCTTTTCTCAAAATTTGGGGATGTGAGGCTTATGTAAAACGTTTACGTCGACAAGCTCACACCCAAATCGACAAGTGCTTCTTTGTGGGATATCCTAAGGAAACTAAGGGATATTACTTTTATAATCGGGAACAAGGCAAAGTGTTTGTCGCCCGACACGGTGTCTTCTTGGAGAAAGAGTTTCTTTCAAGAAGGGTTAGTGGGAGCAGGGTGCATCTTGAAGAAGTTCAAGAAACACCGAAAACGTTTCGGCGACCACGAACCACAACAGAGGAACAAAGTGTTGCGCCACCGGTTGTAGATACACCAGCCCCACGGAGGTCCGAAAGATCATGTCGTGCACCCGCAGTACACAAAGTGCGGAACAATGTGATATATTGTTGTTGGACAACGATGAACCTAAGACCTATGAGGAAGCGATGGTGGGACCCGATTCCAACAAGTGGCTTGGAGCCATGAAATCCGAAATAGAATCCATGTACGACAATCAAGTTTGGAACTTGGTTGATCCACTGATGGTGTCAAAACCATTGAGTGTAAATGGGTTTTTAAGAAAAGGCCGATATGGATGGAAATGTTCACATCTATAAGGCGCGATTGGTGGCGAAAGGTTTTAAACATATTCAAGGAGTTGATTATGATGAAACCTTCTCGCCCGTCGCAATGCTTAAATCTATTCGGATTATCCTAGCGATTGCTGCATATTTCGATTATGAGATATGGCAGATGGATGTCAAAACGGCTTTCCTGAATGGAAACCTAAGCGAGGATGTATACATGATACAACCTCGGGGTTTTGTCGATCCAGAATCGCTGGAAAGATATGCAAGCTACTGAAGTCCATTTATGGATTGAAGCAAGCATCTCGGAGTTGGAATATTCGTTTTGATGAAGTAATCAAAGGGTTTGGTTTCATCAAAAACGAAGAAGAGGCCTGTGTTTACAAAATGGTCGTGGGAGCGCAATTGTATTTCTAATCTTATATGTAGACGACATATTACGATTGGAAATGATATCCCTATGCTTGAATCCATCAAGTCTTCATTGAAAAATAGTTTTTCCATGAAAGACTTAGGGAGGCAGCATATATATTGGGCATTCGGATCTATAGAGATAGATCCAAGAGGCTAATTGGATTAAGCCAAAGTACATACATTGACAAGGTGTTGAAAAGGTTCAACATGCATGATTCCAAGAAAGGTTTCTTGCCCATGTCACATGGCATTAATCTTAGCAAGAATCGTGTCCTCGAGACACATGATGAGCGGAATAAGATGGGTATGGTTCCATATGCTTCGGCAATTGGATCCATCATGTATGCCATGCTTTGTACACGCCTGGATGTCTCGTACGCTTTGAGTGCTACGAGCAGATACCGTCGAGATCCAGGTGAAGGTCACTGGATCGCCGTAAAGAATATCCGTAAGTACTTGAGAAGAACTAAGGATATGTTCCTAGTCTATGGAGGTGAAGAAGAGCTCGTTGTAAGTGGTTACACCGATGCTAGCTTCCAAACAGACAAGGATGATTATAGATCGCAATGGGTTCGTGTTCGCCCGAACGGAGGCGCGATCTGGAAGAGTTCCAAGCGGGATACCGTTGCTGATTCTACAACGAGGCCGAGTACATTGCTGCTTGAAGCCGCAAAGGAGGCTGTTTGGATCAAGAAATTCGTTTCGAGTGGGTGTGATGACTAGTACGCGGTCCAATGTCTCTCTATTGTGATAATAGTGGAGCCATTGCGCAAGCCAAGGAGCCGAGGTCACATCGAAGTCCAAACACATACTTCGGCGATATCATCTCATCCGCGAGATAGTGGACAGAGGTGATGTCAAGATATGCAAAGTGCACACGGATCTCAACATAGCCGATCCGCCGACAAAACATCTCCTCACCGAAGCATGAGGCGCACACAAGAGCAATGGGTATTAGATACTTACATGATTGACTCTAGTGCAAGTGGGAGATTGTTAGTGATATGCCCTAGAGGCAACATGGAGATGTTGAATATCACGTCAATGTTTATGTATTTATGAATAAAGTGTTATTCGGTTCCATGAAATAGACATCTTGTATTGATCAATAAGTACGTGACTTATTTATGAGACTCTTTATGTATGAATCTATTTCTAAACGATCCTCGATCATATATCATATTGTTGGAACAAATATGATTCTAAGATCGGCATGTTTATTGATTGATGATCATGTCTCATAGATCATGGGTATGGAGATACCAAATCAATAAACATGGACATATGTGTTGGAGAACACATTGTTGGATAGACCCACCATGAGACACTACAGAATTAATGTGCCATTAGTTGGTCTCGGGTAGTGTTGGTACAAAGTCCTTAGACTGAGATCACCATGGATTCCAACATGTGTAGTAGCCTACTTTGGGACTACCAAACGCTATTCCGTAATCGGGTAGTTATAAAGGTAGTTTTCGGGTTTGCTATGAAACATGGAGTGGGATGTGAGTGATCAAGATGGAATTTGCCCCTCCTTTGGAGTGATATCTGGGCCCCTCGAGGTAATGGATTATGGAAATGCATGGCCATGCTAAGTTGATTGAGGAGTCAATCAAAGACGGATAATCCAATACGGTTCGAGTGAACGGTTAAGCTATTGAAGGGATGGCACACATCTTGCCTATAGCTTAACCGGTATCGTGAGGCAAAGGGATTTGTGTACACATTACGGTTCGAGCCGATATTATTCTTGTATACTATGGTGTCAATATGTGCTGCTAGGCGCCGTGTTGACGGGTCGGCGAGTTGGACTCGAGCCGACGATTGGCTAAGTTAGACTATAGCCGAAACCGAGTATACCTGAACCTACAGGGTCGCACGCTTAAGGGGATAGAATAGATATTCGAGTTGGACTCGGATACGGCTCGATCGGATAGGGATCCGATCGGATAGAGTCCTATGGGCTTACGACGTGTGGGCGGCCAACTCTATGAGATACGGATGAGATCGATTCAAAATAGAGTCCTAATCGGCCACTAGTCCCGTCGGCCAACTCTATATAAAGGAGGGAGGGGTGGAGAGCTAATACATGTCAATTGCATCGCGTGCAACAAGTCGCCGAGATCAATCTCCACGGAAACCCTCCCCACCTTCGAGCCAAACCCTAGCCTTGCATCGCGTGCTAGCACACGGGTGTTCGGCGTTGTCCCCGGACGTGTGGATACCGGTAGAGGCGCCGCTACGTTGCGCGCGTTGATCGGCTTCGGATCGCTGCAATCCGAGCGATCGGCCGTGGTGGAATCGGCCGCGGCCTGGGCGCATCGAGCGAGGCGTGAGAACGCGGCCGACGACTCGACCCTGGCTGATTGGCGAATCGGCTGCCTCCGGAATTCGGCTACACTGCTCCGGGATCGGATTGCCCTGATTGGCTATTCCGCTGCGCTCTACTCCAATCGGTAACGATCTATCGGCCCTTACTTGCAAGTGTTCCTGGTTTGCGCGGTAGAAAATTTTTGTTTTCGGCTAGCGTAGCTTCCGCGTAACCCTTCACGTACACCCGTGTGCTAGCACGCGATGCAAGGCTAGGGTTTGGCTCGAAAGTGGGGAGGGTTTCCGTGGAGATTGATCTCGGCGACTTCTGTTGCACGCGATGCAATTGACGTGTCGCAGCTCTCCACCCCTCCCTCCTTTATATAGAGTTGGCCGACCGGGACTAGTGGCCGATTAGGACTCTATTTTGAATCGGACCACATCCGTATCTCATAGAGTTGGCCGCCCACACGTCGTAAGCCCATAGGACTCTATCCGATCGGATCCCTATCCGATCGAGCCGTATCCGAGTCCAACTCGAATATCTATTCTATCCCCTTAAGCGTGTGACCCCGTAGGTTCAGGTATACTCGGTTTCGGCTATAGTCTAACTTGGCCGATCGTCGGCTCGAGTCCAACTCAGCCGACCCGTCAACAGCGGCGCCTAGCAGCACATATTGACACCATAGTATACAAGAATAATATCGGCTCGAACCCGTAATGTGTACTCAAATCCCTTTGCCTCACGATACCGCTTAAGCTATAGGCAAGATGTGTGCCATCCCTTCAATAGCTTAACCATTCACTCGAACCGTATTGGATTATCCGTCCGTTGATTGACTCCTCAATCAACTTAGCATGGCCATGCATTTCCATAATCCATTACCTCGAGGGGCCCAGAGATATCTCTCCAAAGGAGGGGCAAATTCCATCTTGATCACTCACATCCCACTCCATGTTTCATAGCAAACCCGAAAACTACCTTTATAACTACCCGCATTACGGAATAGCGTTTGGTAGTCCCAAAGTAGGCTACTACACATGTTGGAATCCATGGTGATCTCAGGTCTAAGGACTTTGTACCAACACTACCTGAGACCAACTAATGACACATTAATTCTTGTAGTGTCTCATGGTGGGTCTATCCAACAATGTGTTCTCCAACACATATGTCCATGTTTATTGATTTGGTATCTCCATACCCATGATCTATGAGACATGATCATCAATCAATAAACATGCCGATCTTAGAATCATATTTGTTCCAACAATATGACATATGATGGATCGTTTAGAAATAGATTCATACATATCGAGTCTCATAAATAAGTCACGTACTTATTGATCAATACAAGATGTCTATTTCATGGAACTGAATAACACTTTATTCATAAATACATAAACATTAACGTGATATCCAACATCTCCATGTTGCCTCTAGGGCATATCACTAACAATCTCCCACTTGCACTAGAGTCAATCATGTAAGTATCTAATACCCATTGCTCTTGTGTGCGCCTCATGCTCTCGGGAGGGAGAGGTTTTGTCACGGATCGGCTATGTTGAGATCCGTGTGCACTTTGCATATCTTGACATCACCTCTCGTCCACTATCTCGCGGATGAGATGATACCGCCAAGTATGTGTTTGGACTTCGATGTGACCTCGGCTCCTGGCTTGCGCAATGGCTCCACTATTATCACAATAGAGAGACATTGGACCGCCGCACGGTCATCACACCAAGCTCGAAACGAATTTCTTGATCCAAACAGCCTCCTTGCGCTTCCGGAAGCAATGTACTCAGCCTCCGTTGTAGAATCAGCAACAGTATCCCGATTGGAACTCTTCCACGACGCGCTCCGTTCAGCGTAACACGAACCCGCATTGCGATCTATAATCATCCTTGTCCGTTTGGAAGCTAGCATCGGTGTAACCACTTACAACGAGCTCTTCTTCACCTCCATAGACTAGAAACATATCCTTAGTTCTTCTCAAGTACTTAAGGAGATTCTTTACGGCATCCAGCTGACCTTCACCTGGATCTCGACGGTATCCGCTCGTAGCACTCAAAGCGTACGAGACATCCGGGCGTGTACAAAGCATGGCATACATGATGGATCCAATTGCCGAAGCATATGGAACCATACCCATCTTATTCCGCTCATCATGTGTCCGAGGACACCGATTCTTGCTAAGATTAATGCCATGTGACATGGGCAAGAAACCTTTCTTGGAATCATGCATGTTGAACCTTTTCAACACCTTGTCAATGTATGTACTTTGGCTTAATCCAATTAGCCTCTTGGATCTATCTCTATAGATCCGAATGCCTAATATGTATGCTGCCTCCCTAAGTCTTTCAAGGAAAACTATTTTTCAATGAAGACTTGACGGATTCAAGCATAGGGATATCATTTCCAATCAATAATAAGTCAACTGTGGAACAATTCCACAATCTTTCATATGATTACAAACTCTTGGCTCAAGTATTCTCCTCCACGATCCGATCGTAGAAACTTGATTGTTTTCCCTAAATGATTCGTACTTCATTCGGAATTCTTTGAACTTTTCAAAGGATTCGGACTTATGCCTCATTAAGTAGATATAACCATATCTACTAAAGTCATCGTAAAGGTAATGAAGTACCGATAACCACCTCGGCCGTTGAGCTCATTGGTCCACATACATCGCATGTACGAGTGCCAATAAGTCACATGCTCTCTCACTATGTCCCGTGAAAGGTGCCTTTGTCATCTTACCAAGTAAACAAGACTCACATGTCTCAAATGATTCAAAATCAAAAGAGTGAAGCAATCCATCCTTATGGAGCTTCTCCATGCGTTTCTTATTTATATGGCCTAAGCGACAATGCCGATAAACGTGGGGTTTATATCATTAGAGAGTTGCCTTTCTCGTATTAATGTTATAGATGGGAGATGCTTCAAGATTCAAAACGTATAATCCATTCACCAATGGAGCATGAAAATAGAACATATCTCTCGAGATATATTGAACAACCATTGTTCATTGATCTAAAATCATATCCTTCCGCTTGCAAACATGAAGCGAAATAACGTTTTGACATAGTGTTGGAACACAATAACAATTATTCAATTCCAAAACTAATCCGAAGGTAGATGAAGTGGTACGTGCCGACAAGAACGTAGCAACGCTTGCTCCATTGCCGACGCGCAGAGTTCACCTCGCCCCTTCTCAATCCTCTACTTCTTCTCATTCCCGCAACGATTTGCAAATATGAGCTACCGATCCGGTATCAAATACCCAAGAGTCGTAGGTGAAGTAGCAAGATTAATGTCTATAACATTAATACCGAAGGCGTAAGTCGTACTTTGCTTCTTTTTGAGATCCTCCATGTACTTCTTGCAGTTCCTCTTCCAATGGCCTGTCTCCTTGCAATAGAAGCAAACGACATCCGATGCCGCCGACCGCTTCTTGCCCTTCTTTGCATTGGAGGCACTCGCGATCTCATCGGGAGTTAACTTCCTCTTGGTGCAAAGTTTCTTGACAAGTGGTTTGCGCTTAGCCTTCGCATCATCATCACATGATGACCATTCTTTCGGATACTCTCCTCACTGTCTTAAGCATCCCATGCAATTCAGCCAAGGTTCTATCCATATTGTTCATGTGATAATTCAATATGAATGGCTCGAAGCTCGGATGGAGCGACTGGAGAATCACGTCTGTAGCCAACTCTTGGCTTAAGAGGGAAACCTAGTTTCTCAAGACTCTAGATATAGCCAATCATCTTTATCACATGCGGATCGACGGGATTCCCTCAACAAGCCTCGCACGCAAACAAGGACTTTGAGGTGTTGAACCTCTCGGCCCGAGCTTGGTTCTCAAACATGCCACGCAGTCCCCGAAAAATAGTGTGAGCATCACTGCTCTCATATTGCTTCGAAGCTCGGGGACATTGTAGCTAGCATGAGACAGCTTATATCTAGGGCATCATTAGTGTGCTTCTCATAAGCCCTCCGTGCAGTTGCAGTGGCATTATTTGGCAAATCCTCAGGATAGGGTACTTCAAGAACGTACTCCTTACGCTCTTGCTTGAGAACAATTCTCAAGTTGCGATACCAATCCATAAAGTTTGTTCCATTTAATTTTTCCTTTTCGAGAATAGATCGCAAATTAAAGGTACTGGGTGTAGTATTAGCCGCCATTTATTCTACAACGAAAAAGCAAAGTTTAGCACAATGTTTATGCTATGTCTATTGTTAAACAATTTAACATTAGACTCCCATTACGTATTTTTCACCTTCCCTCTAGGTTACGTATTGGGTCAAGATCCACATGTTAATTAATTTTCTAGTGAGCTTTGGCATCACCGCTAGAAGATTAATAACATCGGTAAGCAACTCCTTGCTAATCACATCTCTATGTGACTCTTGTTGTTGGTGTGGCATCTCCATGCCCCGGCCCCAACCTATGCCCCAAGGCCCAAAACTATTTTGATAGCCTTGTTAAGTAAACCAAATGCTCCTGCTGTATATGTCCGACATATACCTCCTCGTGTTATGATAGAGAATGACACCTGCTTGTGCACCCACCATTGACGAGCATAACGGTGACGGGTGCAACATTTGGAAGGGCATCATTACTACTTAATTTTGTGAGGGATGCTATCCTATCAAACAAACATATCACATATGAAAACAGGTAGAATAGCATATAATGAAATAGTATGGCCCCCTTCACATGGTGATCTCCATCTCCATGCCTGTACAGGATCTCCATCTTCATCACCGTTCTTTCGAGTGCCGAATGCTTGATTTCTTCAAACTAAGCTACTACTATAGAAGCTCTAATTGAAGATTACATCGACTCGCAGTCGTGAAAGAATATTACAAGCATTGCACGTATGAAAGAATATTACGGGATTGCACATATGAAAGAATATTACATGCATCACATGCATCTCATACATACAATAGGGCCATACCATCTCAAAGCATTCTCTGCAAAAACAAGTTAGGCGTAGAAACGTTTTCTACTTATCGCAGAGCTACGGCATCGAGACAACCTATAAGGAGGGCAGCGCCGAACACCACACGAAATTCATAGATCCAATCTATGAATTCGCTACAAACCATGTCGGCATAATCATATTATGCTGTCCCAATACACTATCAAGGGAGATGGTTTGCGTAGGCGCGAGGCAGCAAACAAGATCGGACTACGAGATAGCTTCGGCATAATCACATTACCGTTCCGATACACTATCAAGGGTTACGCGGAGGCTACGCTAGGCGAAAACAAAACTTTTTACCGCGCAAACCAGGAACACTTGCAAGTAAGGGCCGATAGATCGTTATCGATTGGAGTAGAGTGCGCGGAATAGCCAATCGGGGCAATCCGTCCGGAACTATGTAGCCGATTCCATCTTGATCACTCACATCCCACACCATGTTTCATAGCAAACCCGAAAAACTACCTTTATAACTACCCCGATTACGGAATAGCGTTTGGTAGTCCCAAAGTAGGCTACTACACATGTTGGAATCCATGGTGATCTCAGGTCTAAGGACTTTGTACCAACACTACCTGAGACCAACTAATGGCACATTAATTCATGTAGTGTCTCATGGTGGGTCTATCCAACAATGTGTTCTCCAACACATATGTCCATGTTTATTGATTTGGTATCTCCATACCCATGATCTATGAGACATGATCATCAATCAATAAACATGCCGATCTTAGAATCATATTTGTTCCAACAATATGACATATGATCAGGGATCGTTTAGAAATAGATTCATACATATCTAGTCTCATAAATAAGTCACGTACTTATTGATCAATACAAGATGTCTATTTCATGGAACTGAATAACACTTTATTCATAAATACATAAACATTGACGTGATATCCAACATCTCCATGTTGCCTCTAGGGCATATCACTAACAAATTAATCATTAAATGATCTAGTTATATTTTTTTAAAATACTTTGAGTGTCCAACTATTTTTAGAATTATTCTTGGAATTATTTGAGCATTGAAAGTATTTATAAAAATTCAAAGATCATTTCAACGATTAATTTAAATGGAAAGGTAATTAAAATTCTCTCTCTAAATCTCGGCCAATTCCTGGAAGTCTGTTTTTCCTCTCTCTCTAGTCCGTCCTAGTCTACCTCCTCTTCAAGAAGTTTGTTTTGGCTCTCTCTCTGATGTGAACCTGCTAGGGTTGGTGCCCGATCTTTCGATGAGAGGCAGGGGGTAACTCGATTTGGGGGGAAGGGGATGACGTTGGCGGTCCGACTACAGCTCTCTCAAGTGCTGCGCCTTAGCAACCGGTACACCACCTCCAAGGATGCCGCACCTTGTGGAGCACGACACCAGCCACTAGGGCTCTCAATCCTGCAAGCAAATCGAAGAAACTTGCAAGAACAAGATAACAGGTATTGAAATTACCAAATAGGAATGAGGGATTCGAATCCAAGATACAATATGTGGGGTTCCGAAGGCAGGAAGTAGGGCAGCTTATCCAGCATGCGCTATTCCAGCAAGCAGCTAGCAACAATGGCTAAGAATGCAACTCAACAAAACCCAACCCTAGAGTGGTGGCTGCTGGGGTATTTGTGAGGTTGGAGACGACCAGGATGTCTCCCCCAAACCCTAGGACGCGCCCCTAATGGGCCCAACTTGATACAAGGCCCATCAGCCCAAGTTCTGGTAACACAGTACCAGTCATGACCATTTTGACGATTCCCGTTGACTCAGGGCGAATTTGAAGGTGATTCCAAATCCATTTGAAAATAGACTTGATAGGCTTTCCAGGAAGTCCAAGATCACCCCAATCGGAGTCCGTATGAAGTCGCAGCACCCGTCAGAAGTTGGTGTTGTTCTGCTGCCCGAACCTGGAGCTTGTGAATCCTTTCCCCTTTGGCTCCTGTTCTTCATTCCTGAGCAAAACAACAGTGCAAGTGTCTCCGTTGTCTAAACAAGATGGACAAGTGCTTAAGAAGGAGCTTATCTGATGGTTAAGTTGTCGAGCACGAGCACGAGTAAGGGGACCAAGTGGAGGGGTGGACGTATCGGTGGCGGTGATGTCCTCATCATCCTCCCCTTCTTGCATTTGAGTCGTCCTCGACTCAAGCTCATCTTCTTCTCCCAAGTATGGTTTCAAATCTGCAATGTTAAATGTGGGGTTGACCCCAAAATCTGCAGGAAGATCAAGCTTATATGCATTTTCATTAACACGTTGCAGCACTTTAAAAGGGCCATCAGCTCTAGACATTAGTTTGGATTTTCTCAGTTCAGGAAACCTTTCCTTCCTCAAATGTAACCAAACCAGATCACCCGGTTCAAAATGCATATGCTTCCTACCTTTATCACTAGCATACTTATACTTAGCATTCATGCGCTCTATGTTCTCTTTAGTTGTTTCATGCAGCTTAAGCATCAATTCAGCACGTTGCTTAGCATCAAAGTTTAGTTTTTCAGAAGTTGGCAAGGGCATCAAATCAATAGGAGCTCGTGGTATGAAGCCATAGACAATCTCAAAAGGACACATTTTTGTAGTAGAATGCAGCGAACGATTATACGCAAATTCAATATGAGGCAAACATTCTTCCCACATTTTAATGTTCTTTTTAGGACAGCCCTAAGCATGGTTGATAAAGTTCTATTTACAACCTCGGTTTGACCATCAGTTTGAGGGTGGCAAGTAGTGGAGAATAACAGCTTGGTTCCCAACTTAGCCCACAAGGTTCGCCAAAAATGACTAAGGAATTTTGCATCACGATCGAAACAATTGTATTTGGCACACCATGCAAACGAACAATCTCACGAAAGAATAAATCAGCAATGTTGGTAGCGTCATCGGTTTTGTGACACGGTATGAAATGTGCCATTTTAGAAAATCTATCTACCACCACAAACACGCTGTCCCTCCCCTTCTTGGTTCTAGGCAGTCCTAAAACAAAGTCCATAGAGATATCCTCCCAAGGTACACTAGGGACAGGTAGAGGCATGTACAAACCATGAGGGTTAAGACGTGACTTAGCTTTTTGGCATGTCGTGCAGCGGGCTATGAATCTCTCCACGTCTCTCCTCATCCTGGGCCAAAAGAAATGAGCAGCAAGGATGTCCTCTGTTTCTTCACACCAAAGTGTCCCATCAGCCCTCCTCCATGTGCTTCCTGCAACAATAACAAACGCACGGAGCTAGCTGGAATGCATAGCTTGTTAGCTCTAAACACAAACCCATCATTGAGGATGAATTTGTTCCAAGTCCTTCCTCCTTTACAATTCAGCAATACATCTTTGAAGTCAACATCATGTGCATATTGTTCTTTTATTGTTTCCAAGCCAAAGATTTTGAAATCAAGCTGTGACAGCATGGCATAACGTCTAGACAAAGCATCAGCAATCACATTTTCCTTTCCCTTTTTGTGTTTGATGACATAAGGGAAGGTCTCAATGAATTCTACCCATTTAGCATGTCTACGATTCAGTTTGGCTTGGCTACGAATGTGTTTCAAAGATTCATGATCAGAATGTATGACAAACTCCTTGGGCCACAAATAATGCTGCCATGTTTGTAGAGTTCGAACTAAAGCAAACAATTCCTTGTCATAAGTAGAATAGTTCAAACTAGGCCCACTCAATTTCTCACTGAAATATGCTACAGGTTTGCCATCTTGTAAAAGGACACCTCCCAAACCAATTCCACTAGCATCACATTCAAGCTCAAAGGTTTTATTGAAATCAGGAAGCTGGAGCAAAGGTGCATGTGTTAACTTATCTTTAAGCATGTCGAAGGCGTCCTGATGTGCATCTGTCCATTTGAAGATCACTCCCTTCTTGGTAAGCTCATGCAGCGGGGCAGCAAGGGCGCTAAAGTCCTTCACGAAGCGACGATAGAAACCAGCAAGTCCCGAAAACTTCGCACTTGGGTAACAGTTGTAGGTACCGGCCAGCTATGTATCGCTTCAACCTTGGCTTGATCAACTTCAATTCCCGTGGTGTCACAACATAGCCAAGAAAAGACACCCGATCTGTGCAAAATGTGCACTTCTCAAGGTTACCAAATAAACGTGCATCACGCAATGCATCAAAAACAGCACGCAAGTGTTCAAGATGTTCCTCATGTGATTTGCTATAAATCAGGATGTCATCAAAGTATACAACTACAAATCTGCCAATAAAAGCGCGCAGAACTTCATTCATCAATCTCATGAATGTGCTAGGTGCATTAGTGAGACCAAAAGGCATGACCAGCCACTCATACAACCCAAACTTTGTTTTAAAAGCAGTTTTCCATTCATCTCCCAATTTCATACGAATCTGGTGGTACCCACTACGTAAATCAACCTTAGAAAACACAACAGCACCACTCAACTCATCAAGCATATCATCTAGGCGTGGAATAGGATGACGGTAACGAATGGTGATATTATTGATAGCCCTACAATCCACACACATGCGCCATGTTCCATCTTTCTTTGGCACAAGTAATACCGGAACAGCACAAGGACTAAGAGACTCACGCACATAACCTTTGTCGAGTAGCTCCTGCACTTGGCGTTGAATCTCCTTTGTCTCCTCTGGATTGGTCCTGTATGGCGCACGGTTTGGCAATGAAGCTCCAGGAATGAGATCAATTTGATGCTCAATCCCTCGAATAGGTGGCAGTCCCGGTGGAATCTCACTTGGAAACACATCAGAATACTCCTGCAAAAGGTTAGCAATGGCAGGAGGCAAAGTAGGCTGCAATTCATGGAGTGAAATCAATGCTTCTTTACGACCAAAGCATAAGCAAGGGAGGTAGAAGCAATCAGCTCATTTATTTCAGATTTTGTAGCAATCAAGCAAGCTCCCTTTAACTTAATTTCCTTCTTGTTATCATGAGCAGATTTGCTATTCTTGTGTTTATGCTTCTCAAGATCATTTACTACAATCTGATTTTCACTCTTAGCATGCTCCAATTTCTTCAATTTGTTAGCTCTAGCAAGTTCATCCTTTAAAATCATTTCAGGGGACATAGGATGTAACACAATCTTCTTCTCATGGTATGAAAAGGAGTACTGATTTGATCTACCATGATGCATGGAGTCTCTATCAAATTGCCATGGTCTACCTAGCAGGATACTACATGCTTGCATAGGCACAACATCACATTCAATAACATCTTTGTAGGATCCAATGGCAAAGTTGATTCTCACAAGTTTAGTTACCTTCGCCTTACCACTGTTGTTGAGCCACTGAATGTAGTATGGATGAGGATGTGGCTGTGTAGAGAGTGCCAATTTCTCCACCATCTCGCTGCTAGCTAAGTTGTTGCAGCTCCCTCCATCAATGATCATGCGGCAAGATCTCTCTTTAACCACACACTTTGTTTGAAACAAGGTGTGCCGCTGATTTTGCTCCGCTTGTTCCATTTGTGCACTAAGCACACGCTGCACAACAAGGCTCTCATAGTGTGCTGCATCGTCCGCACCAATGTGCTCCTCCTCTTCTTCACCTACATGGTCAGCCGCAAGCAAAGCAAGTGTATCTTCATCAAAATCACTAGCAGGAGTACTCACCATCATCTCTAACAATCATCACGCGCTTGCTTGGACAATCACGCATCATATGTCCATAGCCCTTGCAGCGGTGGCACTGAATGTCTCTTGTTCTACCCGTGGAGGCAACAGATGAAGAGCTCTCTACGGGTTTTTGGACGGTCTTTGCTGCTGAATTTGATGGAGCAGCACGGGACTTGTCACTGGATGGAGGAGGTGTTGCCCTACTCAATGAAGAGGATGGTGCAGCAGCACGTGTGGCAGAAGTAGAAGTTGTGCGTGGCTGCCACGAGCTAGTCTTTCCTGCAGAAATGTTAGTCTTGGTACTGGCACGTCGTCCCTGCACTTCTCTTTCAGCTTTGCAAGCAAGGTGAAATAAACGGGTGACATTGTTATAATCCTTATAGGCAAGAATGTCCTGAATCTCCCTATTTAATCCACCCAAAAATCTAGCCATAGCAGGTTCCTCATCCTCCTCTAGATTACAACGCAGCATGCCCATTTGCAATTCCTGAAAGTACTCTTCTACACTTTTAGTTCCTTGTCTCAATTGCTGCAACCTATTCAACATGTCTCGGGCATAGTAAGAAGGAACAAATCTAGCCCGCATGACCCTTTTCAAAGCATCCCAAGTAGGTGGTATGTTATCAGGATTTTTCTTGCAATGTTCAATCCACCAAACGAAGCAAAATCTGTAAATTCACTAGTAGCAGCCCTAACACGAGTGTTTTCAGAAATTCATGACATGTAAATTTTTGATCAACAGCAATTTCCCAAGTAAGGTAAGCATCGGGTCATATTTGCCATCAAAGGGTGGTACCTTGAATTTAATCTTGTGGAAAGCTTCGTTGTTGTTGTTGTTATGGTGCACTTCACGGCGGCGGTGTCCTCCGCCCACACCACGACGGTGCTGTTCGGGCGTCGATGGCGTCTTTCTTCATCTTCAGTGTCAGCAGGGTAGTTGTTCTCATCCCCTTCATCTTCAAGATGGTGCTGATCATGGTGGTGATCCGGGTGACGGTTGTGATTGCCTCGAGCCGCAAAGTCATCGAATCGCCTCAAGAGAGCAGCAAGGCTGGCGTCCACTCGTTGAATGGATGCCTCCAAGGTACCAAGCCGATTGTTGGTAGTAATCTGTGCATCCTCCAATTGCCCAAGCTTCTCATTTGTGGTCTGCAAATCTGCATCAAGGCCTTCGTGTGCAGCCTCACTCGACGCAGTACATCATGAATAAGAGCACCGGTGCGGGAGAATGTCGACGATCGTCTTCTTCCTCAGTTCCTGCCATAGTAAGAAAGACAAGAGCAAACAAGCAAGTGAAAGGAAACAGGCCCTACACCTATTGGGTTTGTGTTCAAGTGGAGTCGCTCACTCTCAACCTATTAAGCAAGCTCTTACAAGTTCTTACCTTGCCAATCAGGATGTGAAGGCAACCAGCAAGGGAGGCACCTAGGAAGCAATGTATCGGTGCAGCAGCAATACAAGCACTTGGAGAAGCTGTAGTTGTGTGTGTGGAGCTGTAGGAAGGATGAAAAATTGCACAAGGAAAATACTAGCACCACATTAGTCTCAAGCAAGCTGAATAATTGTTCAAATGATGGTAAGTGCTGGTCCTAGGCTAAACCAAGCTAGAGACGCGAGCCTAGCCACAAATGACAGCACCTAATATGACCAATTGACACAAGCTATCAAGTACCTATGACACTGAACTGCTGCAAACAACACAACCTTTCTTGGTCTGAATTCAGCTCAATGTTGTTGTGGTTTCTTTTTCTTTTGGTGCGGCTTTTTCTTTCATTCTTTCTTTGCACCTTTCTGCCTTTTTCCTCTTTGTTTCTCCCCTTTCAGACTAGCAAATATGCAGAGGGAGGTCCTCAAAGCACACAAGACAACTAGTGCAGAGTTGGACAGCACAAGTAACAAATACAGCACTAAACTTGACGGGCGAGTTACAGCAGGAATGAGGCCGAATTAGAACTTGTGGCCAAAAGCAATCTTGTAAAGCTACTCGTAGCCTTTCCAGCCTGTATCTAAACACCAAGATCCGAGCTCGTATGTGGAAGATATGTAACTCAAGAAACCAGATACAGATCTGATTCCGAATCAACTCGAACTCAACATTCAGATCTGAGTTCTAAACGCAACAGATTGGTAACTTGGTGCTAAGGGGTGACAAGAACTCGAAACTCTAGTGGATTAGACCAAAGGAACCAGCAACTTGACACAACCAAAGCAACCAAAAACTCAGCAAGCCCTAACCAAGTAGTACTAGCAAAGGCTCAAAGGGCTGAAACGAAATCTCTCACCGATAAACCTTGAGCTCTGATACCAAATGATGTGAACCTGCTAGGGTTGGTGCCCGATCTTTCGATGAGAGGCAGGGGGTAACTCGATTTGGGGGAAGGGGATGACGTTGGCGGTCCGACTACAGCTCTCTCAAGTGCTGCGCCTTAGCAACCGGTACACCACCTCCAAGGATGCCGCACCTTGTGGAGCACGACACCAGCCACTAGGGCTCTCAATCCTGCAAGCAAATCGAAGAAACTTGCAAGAACAAGATAACAGGTATTGAAATTACCAAATAGGAATGAGGGATTCGAATCCAAGATACAATATGTGGGGTTCCGAAGGCAGGAAGTAGGGCAGCTTATCCAAGCATGCGCTATTCCGCAAGCAGCCTAGCAACAATGGCTAAGAATGCAACTCAACAAAACCCAACCCTAGAGTGGTGGCTGCTGGGGTATTTGTGAGGTTGGAGACGACCAGGATGTCTCCCCCAAACCCTAGGACGCGCCCTAATGGGCCCAACTTGATACAAGGCCCATCAGCCCAAGTTCTGGTAACACAGTACTAGTCATGACCATTTTGACGATTCCCGTTGACTCAGGGCGAATTTGAAGGTGATTCCAAATCCATTTGAAAATAGACTTGATAGGCTTTCCAGGAAGTCCAAGATCACCCCAATCGGAGTCCGTATGAAGTCGCAGCACCCGTCAGAAGTTGGTGTTGTTCTGCTGCCCGAACCTGGAGCTTGTGAATCCTTTCCCCTTTGGCTCTGTTCTTCATTCCTGAGCAAAACAACGGTGCAAGTGTCTCCGTTGTCTAAACAAGATGGACAAGTGCTTAAGAAGGAGCTTATCTGATGGTTAAGTTGTCGAGCACGAGCACGAGTAAGGGGACCAAGTGGAGGGGTGGACGTATCGGTGGCGGTGATGTCCTCATCACTCTCCCGAGCTGGCCCAGCAAGCCATCTACAGCCCACGCCCCTTTTTCAGCAGAAGTCCACATTGCGTCCCTCTGCACCCTCCTCTCGTTGACATGTGGGCCCACGAATAGCGTCGTCTCCTACCTCCAACCGACCTCCTACCTGTGCCTGGTGCTGCCGTTTTCCCATTTCAAGATCCAGTCGATCCGTTGCCCGATTCCAAAATTGTCTGAGGGAAATTGTAGCCCTGGGTTTCCTCTTTGATTCACCTAAAGAATCCACTAAAATATCTATGGAAACCCTAAATTTCCCTAGCTTTTCTTGACGCTGCCATAGACGTCTTGGGCCCGAACTCCTCCTCCCAACCCTATAAATAGAACCATTGTGGTCTCCTTTTCCGTTCCCCTCGTTTTCTTGAGTTTTTCCCGTGCCCTAGCCGTCTCCTCGAGCTCGCCTTCTCTCTCTGCCATCGCCCTCAACTACGGCCTCGTTGTGTCGCCTCCTCGGTCATCGCCGCTCCGTGCCGTCACCACCCTCGGGCATAGCCATGCCTGTGCAAATCCCGGCCACTGGTTCCTTTGCGTCGAAGACCACCGGGAGGACCTTTTCCCGTGCACCCGAGGCCATCTTCCTCTGCTGCATCTCCAGCTGACCTGTGCCGCTGCTTCGCTTGTCGCCGGAGATCGTCGTCGCTACCGTCAGGTTCACAGCGAGGAGAAGAAGCCCGCCTCCACTTCTCGTTCGCCGAAGACGTCGGGAAGGCCTTCGTCACCGTTCACTCGTGTGCTGCTGCCTCTCGTTGATGTTCAGCTGAGCCTCTCCACCAACCCCGTTGTTGCCAGAGCTTGCCATCCCCTTCGTTTGCTTCGCGAGGACCCTGGGAAGGTCGTCCACCACACCTTTTCTACTGAAGAACGTCGAAGCGCCGTCGTCGTCGTCATCCCGACGACCTCCACTGCAAAGAACTCATCACCGGCCATCTTCTGTCGTCGCTCATCATCGTATTTGCATCGGTAAGGTTCGCCCGGGTCTCCTTTACGTGCTCGTGCCCTCGGTTTCTGCCGCTCTCCAGAGCCATCGGCCATCGTGCCTACGTGCACGTCGCGTCAGTGCCTCAGCGCTGCATCATCCCCTCTGTCACCACGCGGCTGCTGACATGTCTCCATCGTAAGCCCTAAGCCTGATTCAATCCTAGCTGTCAAATTTTGGTCAACTCAGGTCAACCAAATGTGGGTCGTTCAATCTCTGTGAACCTGTGGACTCTCTGTGTGCACTGAGTCTACCGTGGACCAATTCAGGGCTGACGCCATAATCCTCCTTTTTCATTTCAAAAATTAATCAATATGACGCAATAAATCATTTAATTGCTGTTTTTTAAAGGATTTCATTGATTAAAACTTAATTAATTCATAACAAATTCATACGAACTCAGAATGAGGTTGGTCAAGTCCCATAATTCATCTCAATTTAAGCTCTACCAATTTATGAACTTTAATTATACTGTTTATTTGGTTTTTCTTAGTGTTTTTTCCATTTTGCATTCTAGGTTTAGTTTTCTGTTGTTTCGGAGGATCGTTCGTCCGTTGGAGAAATTCCTGAAGGTGAATTGAAGGCATTTGTTTGCAAGGCAAGTCACACAGATCCCAAACATAATTCTTTTCGGCATGTTGATCCCATATTTAAATTCTCTTATTATTTCAAATGTGCATTTATTTTTTGAAAATGTGCATTTATTTTTTGAATGTCATTGGGTGTTATGAACCAATTCCTTTGTTATGGCCAATTTGCATTGATTACCCTATTCCTTGATACCTTAGGTTATAATTTGACTAGTTAAACTCTATATATTGGTTTAACTAGAATTTAGGTACAATTGCTTAGGCGCGCTTTGAAACATTAGTATAATTCCGTGTGGAATAATTAATGATTCACTTATATCATTATGATGGAAATTTAATGGTAGCTCACGATGGTCAATCTTGATTGGTTAATTAATTAATTAATTTGTCAACTAAAACTTGACGTATGGTGGATTGTGAGCACATGGTTTTAATGGTCGTGCTCATGACAATTAAGGACCGGTTCGCGAGCTACTGTTGTGAAGCATTAACTGTACTAACCATATGCCGGAATGGGCAATGGCTAGATCTGGAGTATAATACGTTTTTCAGGAGACACCATGGTATGTTGTGTTTTGTCGTGGCAGACAACTAAGTCCACATGTGGTAGCCAACTAAGTCCATAGTTTTTGTGCACTAAGTAGTCTCCCTGTGAGGTAACTGGCCATTCCCTGCAGAAGAGAGATGATTAGTGGGTGTCATTCTGATAGGCGTGTGATGCAAAGGGTCTTGTCACAATCTCTATTCGGGTATTTTTCGGTATTACGACGCATGGTTGACATGATGTTGAGATTATATCTTGTGGGTAAATTTGTATACCTCTGATTAGAGTACAACTAATTGAATAGTCATACCCGCGGTTACGGGTGGGCCTAGCAATTTTTTTATTAGTCCCACACTGCTCATTAATGATAATAAATTGCGATGATAATTTGTTAGCTCCTGTTATGGAGTTTAGATCTGAGCAATTGATATTGGTTGTTCAGACATGGTTGGGCCTGTGCATCATTGTTGTGTGTTGTAGTGATCGGTTAATATTGCTATTTAATTACTATATTGTTTTACAAATTCTAAAATGTTTGCTAAATGCTGCTTCGGAAAATGAAACCCTAATATTGCCATCCTTTCTATCCTTGTTGATACACACTAGGGTCTCCCGATCTTTTGGTGGAGACGATAACTTCAATTTAATGGAGCGACGTTCACGGCCCGACTACGATACTCCATGGAGTAATTGCACCTTAGCGACCGATATACCAACTCCGTCGATTGACCCAATCTTATGGAGCTTGATCAACCACTACGGTTATTCCTGCAAGCAACCGAAGAACTAGCAAGAACAAGATGAACAGCAACTGAAATTACAAATATTGATTTCAGATCTGAATACTCATTAAAAGGTGGGGTTTCGAATCAAGTAGAACGGATGATCTAGCCGACACACGTGTCTATTAGGAAGTAGCGATAGCTAAACTTACATAATCAAAACCTAAATTATTTTAGGAGGCTATGGGGGTATTTATACAGGTGGAAGGATGAGTTGGGGTCGTTTCCAACCCTGGGACCCGTAATGGACTCAACTTGATAAGGCCCATCGGCCCAATTTTGGCGACGCAGCACCTCGGATGGAACAAGGTATCTGTAATAAAATTGATGATTGTGGCTGGCTCGTAATAGATATGGAAGTGAGACCAGATCCATTAGAAAGTAGAATTCATAAGCTTTCCATGAAGTACTTAAACATCCAAATCGGAGTTCGTATGGAGATGTAACCATCACAAGTTGGTGCTTTCCTACAGGCTGAATCTAGCACCAAAACATGTCAGATTAGATCTCTTTCTTTCTTTGGACCAAAAGTGACATGGTGACCTGGTGAAGGACTTTGGGAATACTTGGATTTGGAGTTTGGGGCGTATCCCACTTGGACCCCATTTGGGCCGGGGTCCCACATGAAGTTGCAAGCCCATAGGCCCATTACACGTAATGCAACACCTTGTTTCTATGATTACGGCTGATTGGGATGGAATTTGGAGATGAGGTTGGATCCGTTGGAAAGAGAACTCCGAGAGATTTCCATCAAGTACTCATGGACCCAAATCGGAGCACATATGCATATTTGGTAGCCGTTTTGAATTCAGCGCTATTAGAGTTGGACGAATTGGATAACAGAATTTTAGAAATGTCTTCCTGTGGACATATGATGTGAGCAACGGTTGTATCTATAGTAGCCATGGTCACATCACTTGTGTGGTTGCATATTTGTTGTGTGGTTTTGTTGAGTATTTCATATACTCACCTTATAATAACCAATCAACCTCAGTTGAAAAAGGATTCCAAAGGAGAAGGTCTTTTGGCTTAGATCCCAGTTGAGCTACATGTGGAAGTGGAGTTGAAGCTTCGTTAGATTTTCTTTTTCGCTGTAGTTTTATTCATGGTGAAGACTAAGTACCTCTTTGTAAGTAATTAACATTATTTTTATAATGAATATGTATATTAAATTATCGATTTGTGCACCTCGGTTGAATATGTTGTAAAATCAAAGTGTGTTTGATTCTTCTATGGTGATGAACAATTGACATCTGTGATTATTGGTTTTGATATTTGTAGATTATGGGCGAAGTGGTTTTGGAGATGATTAAATTTTCAGACGGTGAACAGTGGTTTGTTGTTTTGTGGTCTGGTCAGATCGGGCATGTGCTACTAGTCAGACCGGAGATCTATGTGCGGTCGACCGGGCTTGTCTTGCGGTGGAGCCGGACCGACCCATCCGATTCCGGATCGATTTCTTGTCGGTTTCAGTTTCGGATAGTTTCCTTGCTTATCCATGATTATTTCGTGTTTCTATGCATATGAATATTGTTGTCTGCTGACAATGAGTCAAGTTGGAGATAGCTTGTGCTCGGATATGGTTTATTTGTTTAATTTATATGTAGGTAATCTTTACGCCTCGGGAGAGTATTGCTGGTGATGGATTTGAAGTCAACTTGAAGCTAAGGTGACGTCCGGATGGCAACAGATCATGCAGATACTTAGGATAAAGATTAATGCACGTGGTTGGTGAAGTTTTCATGTGGCATACGATGGAGATATTGTGTGTGTATGGGATGCGGAGTTATATTTTGGATAGAGTCTAATTTTGTTTCAATTGGAATATGTAAAGTTCATTTTTTGTACAGGAAGGTTTCCTAGTGGATTAGGACTTCTTGTATGAGTAGGATTCGTGGCTTTAGGCTGCCTATCTTGTGTACAAATAGAGAGGGAAGGCGTAGCTTCCCAGTATGTGTTTTAGAGAGAGTTGAGTTGAGAAAAAGTTAGGGTTTCGAGTTTAGTCGAAATTTTGTGAAGAGTGTTGTTGTTGCACTTTGTAAACATATAGAGAAGTAATATATTTTTCAATCTATTTTGAGAGTTCTTCAATTTGTGTTTTCTCGAGTGTGGCGGTCCAACCGGAGGAACAACTTCAGTTAGACCGACGGCTTCTCATCGGATCGGACCGCTCGAGTGCTGCGGTCGGGACCAGGCACACGGCGGGTAGCTACTTCAGCAACATTTGGTGATCGGACCGGATCTACACCGTCGGTCGGGACCGGAGGCATACGGGCGGTCGGACCAACGCGGCAACTCCGGTCAGACCGATCTGCATCGAATTTCGAGGGTAACTTCTATTTGCACTAAAAGTTTAGTTTTTGGGTGTACTAACCATTCACCCCTCTCTGATTGGCTTCGTTTGGGTATTTGATCCTACATATGTATATTGAGTATTAATATATATAAAAATGATATATTTTATTAGATTTTTAAGTATCTTCATGGCTACGTCAACAACATGGCTATCAAAGTCGTTCAAAGTCAATAAGGTCAACTTCAATCCCTTTCCTTCAACATCGCCATGTAGTGTAGCATTGTGGTGTCATAGAGTATAATCTGTTTGGATATGTATAAGTATAAATAAAATGATAGAGTTGTAATATTAATTACTTATAACATGCTCTTTTATTTTGGATATTGCAGAGATTTGGTGTTATGCATGGGGCATCGGATCATTTTCGTATTCGCCCCCTGCGGCGGCGTTGCTAGAGTCTACCAGCCGCACTAGGGGGTGGACAGGAAGCTCGTGGCTCATTAGCTCGTTCGGCTCGTAACAGGCTCGGCTCGACTTGTTTAAATTTCCTAGCGAGCCAAGCTGGCTTTAAAGATCATTAGAGATAATGAGCTAGCTCGAGCTACCTCGCGAGCTGCTCGTCAGGTTAAATGAGCCAGAGCACATGGGTTGTGGGCTTGTGGGAATAGAAAGCCCAACAAGCAAGACAGCCCAACAAGCGCAACAGTGAACCCTAACCCTCGTAGTGCCGCACCCGCAATGCATCTACAATGTCACCGCACCCTGTTTCCCTGCATCAGCAACTTGTGCAGCGCCGGTATCCCCGAATTCCCGATCCTCTTTCACCGTGCAAGGCCCGCAACCGTTCGCCCCGCAGACCGCCAGTGCGTAGCCAGCACCGCCAGCCGCTAGCCAGCAGTGCGCCAGTGTCGCGAGCCGCCAGTGCACCAGCGCCAGCACTGGCGTCGTCTCTTGCCACTAGCCCACAGTGCGCCAGCGCCAGCGCCGGCGTCGCCTCTTGCTACCAGCCACCAGCGTCAGCGTCGCCTCTCGCCGCCGCCTGGCGCCTTCCTGCCCTGGCCACGACCGCCGTGTCATCACTCCCCTCCTCCTCCATCGGCTGCGACTGTGATGAAGTGAACCTCACGAGCCTAACGAGTCGGCTCAAGCTTTCAAATGAGCCGAGCCAAAATGGATTTCTAGCTCGTTAGGATAACGAGCACACTCCCTGTGGCTGCCTCCCGTTGTCGGCATTGCGATGCAGCATCGAGCCTGGAGATGCCGATCCCATTATTTCCCCAACTGTTCCACCAGGATGGCCACATGCTGAGGTCGACCCTATGTGATACCCCTTTTATTCCTTATGGTACTAATCAATGCTATTTTATTCTTCCATTCTACGGATTTATGGTACTTTCCACTAAATTCTTTTTTCATAAATTTCAGTTATATATTCCCTCATGAAAATTCAATTTCTTCCTCTGGTGTGACCGTGGGAGGGTGGGTTATTTCTGAAAGATTCAATGTTGCGCCTAGCTTTTCCTTTTGTTCTCTTGGTAATAACATCAATTTTATGCCATGCGTATAGATGGCCAAATGACCCGTCCGGTATGGCCTGGCCCATGCACAACCAAGGCATTGCCATAGATCAGTTGGGCCTGCACGGCCCGACCGACACGCCATGTCGTGTCGTGCCTATCCACGAACCTACGGCACAGGCACGACCCAATAATACTTGGGCCATGTCATGCTGGCCTGAAGGCATGACCAGCTGTTAACGCCAAAATTTGGTAAGCCCCGAAGTCCTTATCAGCTAAGGGTTAGGATTGGCTCAGAGTCAGTATCAGCTTGGAGTTCTGCATCAGTCGATGGGGGTTTTCTGTTATTGTAGACCCCCGTTTTTGAGGACGGGAATCATTCGTGTTCATAGTACCTTATCCCTGGATCGAGTAGTTTGGTACCCACGAATACAGTTCTGAATTACCAGGTGCAAAGTGCACGAATAGTCTTACAACGAAATTATTACAATAACAGGCCCGAAGGCAATATCCAATACATATAGGACCTACCGGTCCTGGATACAACCAAAAACAGAAATTAGATAAGATAGCAGACGGAAGGCAGCAGCATGCCGATTGCCACAGGCATCGACTGGGGACTAAGACCTGTTGCGCTCCATTGTCTTCATTCCTCCTAGTAGTATGTGTACGGATCTTCCTCATCTCCTTCATCTGGAGGTTTGTGCGTATAGCAAGGGTGAGTACCCAACGTACTCAGCAAGCCAACACGGAATGATGCACATGATAGGGTCATTCAAGGGATGGCTATGGTTTATTTGCGCAAAGCCAATTTTTACAAATCATTTCACAAACCTAACATCTAGCCAGGTCAAGTTTTAGGTCCATAGTATATTAAGTCGGCGACGGTTCTGTCCACCATCCATTGTGATCCCAAGGATAGCTTCCGCCTGCGATTCGTCATGGTTTTCTGGGGGTGTCTTTCCCCCTTCTCTCAGATAGAGAAGTTGGTTTCCCCAGCACATAAAGTCATTATGCAATCCCACCCATCATTTTAAGATTTATGAGTCTAGCCACGGGAAACACTTGTCACGTCGCTCATTAACCGCGAGCACGGCTATTCGAATAGATTGATTGACTCACACCTGCGGTGGATGTACACTTTACCCGTACTCCGCAACTACTCATTGAATGAGCTCACATCCCTTATATGGGACGGTCACGGCAAAGCCTTTCGATAACCTCACTTTGGCAGTACCCGCTCCATGAACTTAAGCCCTCATGCACTCTAGCCGTCATTTCCTAGCGGTGAGAGGAGTTACGGCGTTCCGGGGTAAGAGAAAGAATTGCTCTATCTTGAACTTTCCATCTTGATGTCCTTTTCTTCATGTCTTCATTTCTTCTTGTTGATCGCATGCCCGATCTCGCCAGTACCAACCAGCGGTACCCCCGCTGGAAGGCCCTTAACTATCGTCCGAGGCACCCACCGGTGGTGCACCCCCACCGGCAAGCCCTTACCTCAACGCCAACACCGAACCTACTATGCAAGGATACCGCCTCCGCTCGGATATTTAATCAGCTAGGTCTATACCCATTCGAGAAGTACGGTTTGCGGCTCGTTCTAAGTTGTAGTCTCATGGCTCGGTCCTTAACCGACCGGGGACGGTACTAGCCTTTTCCGGAACCCACCCAAATCCATCCATCCGCCCAGTCTAAAAACATTGGTTTGTATTTTCATTTTTCATCAAAGCCATTTCCAACATGATCAAGGCAACGTGGCGCTCATGTCTCCACTTGCCGTGTCTCAACCATCTTCCCAAGATAGTTGCCCAAGCACGAGGCTTATTTGTAAAATCATGAGTATGCAAGAATCTAGTATAAGCGTGGCTAAGCATTTTAGAAGATAACCTCCGGTTGTATCACTTCGAAGGTTACAAAGAATTTTTCTAAGGGTATTCAATATCAAGGCGGGATATATCAAGAATAGGTACCCATTTGTGTATAGCATGCAATTTATTGAAAACAACATCATATCACAAAGTAGGATCAATATGTTCAAAGGGATGTGTTGACTTGCCTTGCACGCACACTTGTTGGTTGGGGTCTTCGTGTACTCAACGCCTTCCTCGGACGCTAATCGTACGTGCGAGAAATCAAATTTGAATTCGATTAGAATTCAAATAGAATCCATAAGATCCAAAAGAAAACCAAGTAAATCGCAATAGCGGCTCCTAACACTAGGCTACGACTCTATGCGAACCTAGGCTCGAGTTTTGGCGAAATCCGGGCTAGAGTAAAAAGGGTTATAAGGATTCGAAGTTTCGTATTGAATCCGCTTTCGTTAAGAAGGAGCGATATTTATTTTAATATGCTTAAAGTTTGAGAAATACTAGAGTTGATGATTCAATTAATAAAAGAAAGTGGTTATCTTTAATTTCATCGAATTACTTCTCGGTTCGAGAGATCCTAGGGTTTATAATAATCTAAATCAAAATTAATTGATAGAAGCTAGACTTGTATATAAGTTGGATTTCTAGATTTTAGAAAATCTATATGATGAACATTATGTGATGATGAACGAAGTCGTAAACAAAATCCCAAACGAATAAACTATGCATGATCAATAAGTTTCGGATAATACGACCTAGGGTTAATAGTAATCGATCCCAAAAATAATCTCGAAGCTAAGTATTATACTAGTAATCTAGGTTTTAAGTCTAGCAAATATATAAGTCAAGAATAATATTTTGGAGATAAGTTTAAGGCATAAATAATTTTCTCGAAGGATAAATAAATGCTATGATTAAATATTTTTGGAAAACATGTTTAATAATCGGTCCGAATTATTTTTCGAGACCAAATTTGTTTTGAAGGAAAATATGTAATTTTGCCCAGATATTTTCCTGAAATATCTTAAAAAAATCTTTCCTAATTTTTCCCAAATTTTCCAAATTTTTCTTTTTTTCTATTTTTTTCTCTTTTCTTTTTTTCTTTTCTTCCCTCCTGTTCATCTCCTTCCTCCGCCCCTTTCTCTGTTTTCCTCTCCCCTCCTCTACCCGGCTCTTCTCTCCCTTCTCCCCCTCCCTCTCCTCGGAGCAAGGGCGCGCACAAGGGCGGCGACACGGGACGGGCGGCTACGGGGGCTTACGGCGAGGAGAGGCGTCGGACATGGGGACTGGCGGCGGCGCGGCCTCGTCGCAGGGAGGAAAGAGAAAAAACGAGAAAGCGAGGGTGAGGGGAGGGCAATCGGGCGGTGAGGTGAGGGGAAAGGAGGGCTCGGGCCGTCCTTTTATGGGTGCGGCGAGAGGGAGAGGGGAAGGGACCGTGCACGGCGCGGCGAAACATGGCGCAACACAAGGGAGGGCCGGCGCGGCGCGGTGGCATGCGGCGCGAGCGCGAGAGGGGGTCCGGCGGCGAGGGCGACGCGTGGCGCGGGCGGGGCCGGGCACGCGGCGAGCGGCACGAGGCGCGGCGCGGGCGGCGTGGGCGCGGGGACGCGGCGCGGGCGACATGGCGGCATGGGCGGCACGCACGGGCGCACGGCGCGGGCGTGCGCGCAAGGAGGGCCGGTACTCGGTCGAACACATGGCAATCAATGAACAGTGCATTTTTGTAATTTCCTCGATTTAATTCCTAATTTCCCAATTCTATTTTCTTTTACCCCTAAAATTCAAAATAAACTATAACACACCCAAAAATAAGTTGTAAAATACATTTTCAACCTCTTCACCCACTTTTGTTTTTTTTTAAAAAAATAAATTTTACATAATTAATTTAATTCTTTTCCTCATTTCCGAAAACGCGATTTTGATCTAAATTAATTTCTAGATTTCATATATATACCCTAAAATATTTTATTACTCATTTTGCTCACTAATTAATGTTACTCAATCTTCTAAATAATGTTTTGCTCCCAAAAATATATATATATAAATCCATAACCCTTTTCCTATTTTTATATTAAAATTCCTAATTCTAAACTCCGAAAATTTTCTCCCAGCGGAAATTCAAATCGTTTGGTTTTTCAAAAACACCGAGATGAATCACTTGCGTATAAATTTATGCAACCAAGGTAAATAAGAAGCGAAAACTCGATCAAGAAGCAACAATCAAAAGGTTTTTGTAAGTTCTAATTTTTTAATTCCGGTTTTAAATTCTCCGATTTTCGGGATGTTACAAACCTACCCCCCTAACAATAAATCTCGTCCCCGAGATTTGGGTCGGGTCGCGATTGGGAGTCGGTCGGTACAAACATATAGGATGGATCCATGGGACTCCTTCTTAACAGGACGACGAATAGATTGGCTGCTCCGGGTGACGCAGGAATCTATCACCGAGTTTCTAAGGGTGGTCCACTTCAATTCTTTGTTCCAGATACATGATGTTGTCAGCTCTTAATCCTTGGGAATCCTTCAAGCATGCAGGATTCAGTAGGTCTCTAATTTTTCTTAAGTTGTATAATAGACTTGCTGTTCTAAACTGTTGGAACCTTTAGCTGCGGACGGGTGGTGATCCTGGTAAGATTGCAGTCGTGTGATTTTGGTGGCGACACGAGGTTATCTAGGGAAGGTTCGGTTCTACCAAGCTCTAACATAGTGTCCAATCTAAGGGTCCGGAGTTATGTCACTCTACCCCCCTAACAATAAGTTCAAGCTTGGCTTTTTAGGATAAGGCCTATATTGGTGCCGGTATGGGGTACAGCTATATCTCTTCCCGTTGATTGCACTATTATGGGTTTCCTAGGGTTTACCTGACATAGGTTATGTTCTGTGCTTGTTTCTGAGGTTATGAAAGAATGTGAAGTTTTGAAACTGAACAAAACTTTAATTTAGTGCAAAATGGATGGAGAACGTACCCATTAGCACGATCTGGTCCTCATGGGCCTCTTCAGCACGCGCATGGTTCACTTGGCCATGGCGGATTCTGTGGTGGCCTCCTTCGACCGGGGTGTCTCGAGCGATGCTGCGTCAGTGCAGGGCAGGGGTCCCTCTTACAGCAATGGCGTTGGCTCCGTACGGACGGGGGTGTTACGTGGCTTAGGCGTGATTGGCGAAATGTCCATATTCCCCACAGTTGAAGCAGTTCACGTCTTTAAGTCTTGGGGTTGTCAAGGCAGGTGCCGGGGTACGGAAAGGGGTGGCAGGTGGCCTGCTGGCGTTGCCGGGTGCAACGGGGCGATTGGTCATTGTGACGGCTGGCTTCCAACCTGTTGGTGTTGCTCTTTTGGGTCGCTGGGGCGTTCCTTGAATCGGGCGGGCTAGAGCTAGTCTTCTCTTTCGGTTATTTTCAACCGTCTTTTGATCATGCTCGAGCCTTACGACCTTGTTGATGAGGCTCTGAAAGCTGGCGTGGTCCTGACCGATCATCGGTCCTCTTAACTCATCGTTCAGTCCTTCAATAAATTTGTCCATCTTTTCCTCTTCATCTGCCAGATCGCTTGTGGCGTAACAGGCAAGCTGCGTGAACTTGTTAAGATACTCTTGTACCGTGGTGTTTCCTTGGCGCAGCCTACGAAACTCATTTTCTTCATCCTCATAACCGCGGCTGGTACGAAATTTTCACGGAAAGCTAGTGAATTCTTCCCATGTCGGTTCTCTGGCATCTTCTGCCCGTGTCTCTTTGTAAGTATCCCACCAGTCACTTGCGGGACCTTCCAGCTGATTAGTGGCGAAGATGACTCTATCAGCTTCCTGTACTCGGACGAGAGTCAACTTCTTCTCTATTACCCTCAACCAATCTTCAGCATCCATTGGTTCCTCTGCCATGGAGAACGTTGGCGGCTTGGCTCGCATAAACTTGCCTAGGCTTGATCCTCCGCGTTGTCCTTGGTTGTTGGCAATGGCTTGAAGCAATTGGGTTTGTGAAGCCATGACTTCCGCTAGGGTGGTAGGGTTAGGCTCCGGTGGGTTCTCCGTAGCTGCTGAGGCTCTGCGACGATGCACCATCTGAGGAATATAGATAAGGTAAATGATTGGATCGACTAATGTCATGGTTCTAATCGATTTTTTTTCAGTGATCTTCAAGTTGTTCTTAAGTGATCTTTTGCACACAACAAGCATGGTGATATAAACTCATTTAAGACATAACATGGAACTTCATATTAGTTCGTAGATGATACATCAGGGGGATACATTGGACATGTGTAGTTCATACAACACAACACAACAACACTAATATCGATCTAGGGTCTTCATACATAAGGGTAGGGGCATGGTCGTTGCTGTCTTAATTCCATCCAAAGCAAGATCAGAGTTGATGCATACTTCTTGTCTAGTTGTTTGGGCTGCCGCCCGATCTGGGGTTGCCTCCTATGGCTGTTGTATTGGCACCGGTAAGAGGAGAGATGCTGTGTGACTTGGGGCATTGGTTGGCATAGTGTCCAAATTCCTCACAGTTGAAGCAGTGCACATTCCTCTTTAGACGTCGGGGAATCTCCTCAGCATCTTCAGGGGTACACACTGTGCTCGTGATGATCATCCTGCCAGTACCACCTGTGGTCCATTTTGGTGACTTCCTCTTCCTGGAGTTGGATGGTGAACTGAGCCCTTGGCCGGTCGTTGGATTGAATTCCCTGTCCTTCCTTCCGCACTGTATCTCCCCCTCGATCTGGGTTCCGGTGTGTTTTTCCCCTGCACTATTCCTTATTCCATATCCTTGTTCCATGAAGCCGTAACGGGGGCCAAGTGTTTCCTTCCCCCCTAATGGTGGGTTTGGCGTTACTGCTCTCTGTGGGCTTGACAGTATATTCGCAGGAGTCATCAAGGCTTGAGTCGGATCGTGCCGACGTTGCTCTGGACACGAACCCAAAACTTGAAGGTGTCGTTGCATTTGCTGCACCATCATGATCATCATTTGTGTCTGGCTGGCTATTATCTGGGCTAAGGTCGGATTCATAGGGAAAGAGGGTGGAATGTCCATAGGGTCGCTCTGTGTTGATCCATGAGATTGCTGAGATCTTGATTTCCTGCCCTTGTTCTTTCCCATCTATTGTCAGAGAGAGAAAGAAATCAGAAGAACAGTTAAGCTCTGGTTGGGACCTTGTTCTTGTGCACTCTTATTGCGTTAGCGGGTGGAATAAACAATCTCCTAAGCTTTAACACGGTCACAGTCCTATATCTATTTTTGAAGATAGTTTGGGTTTAGAGAAAGTAAAATCAAATGTTTGTAGAGAAATTGGGCTGAGAGAGAGAAATATGTTTGTTTTGTGAAAATAGTTTGTATTTCCAAAATAATCCTATGTAGGGATAATTCCCTTTAACCAGCTATAAAGGGGTAGGGCGCCAGTTGGTCTTATCCTACAGTCGCACTGCTCTGATACCAGCTCTGTAGACCCCCGTTTTGAGGACGGGAATCATTCGTGTTCATAGTACCTTATCCTGGATCGAGTAGTTTGGTACCCACGAATACGGTTCAATTACAGTGCAAAGTGCACGAATAGTCTTACAACGAAATTATTACAATAACAGGCCCGAAGGCAATATCCAATACATATAGGACCTACCGGTCCTGGATACAACCGAAAACAGAAATTAGATAAGAGATAGCGGACGGAAGGCGCGGCATGCCGATTGCCACGGGCATCGGCGGGGACTAAGACTGTTGCGCTCCATTGTCTTCATTCCTCCTAGTAGTATGTGTACGGATCTTCCTCATCTCCTTCATCCGGAGGTTTGTGCGTATAGCAAGGGTGAGTACCCAACGTACTCAGCAAGCCAACACGGAATGATGCACATGATAGGGTCATTCAAGGGATGGCTATGGTTTATTTGCGCAAAGCCAATTTTTACAAATCATTTCACAAACCTAACATCTAGCCAGGTCAAGTTTTAGGTCCATAGTATATTAAGTCGGCGACGGTTCTGTCCACCATCCATTGTGAACCCAAGGATAGCTTCCCGCCTCCAATTCGTCATGGTTTTCTGGGGGTGTCTTTCCCCCTTCTCTCAGATAGAGAAGTTGGTTTCCCCAGCACATAAAGTCATTATGCAATCCCACCCATCATTTTAAGATTTATGAGTCTAGCCACGGGAAACACTTGTCACGTCGCTCATTAACCATGCGAGCACGGCTATTCGAATAGATTGATTGACTCACACTTGCGGTGGATGTACACTTTACCCGTACTCCGCAACTACTCATTGAATGAGCTCACATCCCTCTATATGGGACGGTCACGGCAAAGCCTTTCGATAACCTCACTTTGGCGCACCCGCTCCATGAACTTAAGCCCTCATGCACTCTAGCCGTCATTTCCTAGCAGTGAGAGGAGTTCTGGCGTTCCCGGGGTAAGAGAAAGAATTGCTCTATCTTGAACTTTCCATCTTGATGTCCTTTTCTTCATGTCTTCATTTCTTCTTGTTGATCGCATGCCCGATCTCTCGCCAGTACCAACCAGCGGTACACCCCCGCTGGAAGGCCCTTAACTATCGTCCAGGCACCCACCGGTGGTGCACCCCCACCGGCAAGCCCTTACCTCAACGCCAACACCGAACCTACTATGCAAGGATACCGCCTCCGCTCGGATATTTAATCAGCTAGGTCTATACCCATTCGAGAAGTACGGTTGTACTGGCTCGTTCTAAGTTGTAGTCTCATGGCTCGGTCCTTAACTGACCAGGGACGGTACTAGCCTTTTCCGGAATCCACCCAAATCCATCCATCCGCCCCGAGTCTAAAAACATTGGTTTGTATTTTCATTTTTCATCAAAGCCATTTCCAACATGATCAAGGCAACGTGGCGCTCATGTCTCCACTTGCCGTGTCTCAACCATCTTCCCAAGATAGTTGCCCAAGCACGAGGCTTATTTGTAAAATCATGAGTATGCAAGAATCTAGTATAAGCGTGGCTAAGCATTTTACCGAAGATAACCTCCGGTTGTATCACTTCGAAGGTTACAAAGAATTTTTCTAAGGGTATTCAATATCAAGGCAGGATATATCAAGAATAGGTACCCATTTGTGTATAGCATGCAATTTATTGAAAACAACATCATATCACAAAGTAGGATCAATATGTTCAAAGGGATGTGTTGACTTGCCTTGCACGCACACTTGTTGGTTGGGGTCTTCTGTGTACTCAACGCCTTCCTCGGACGCTAATCGTACGTGCGAGAAATCAAATTTGAATTCGATTAGAATTCAAATAGAATCCAGTAAGATCCAAAAGAAAACCAAGTAAATCGCAATAGCGGCTCCTAACACTAGGCTACGACTCTATGCGAACCTAGGCTCGAGTTTTGGCGAAATCCGGGCTAGAGTAAAAAGGGTTATAAGGATTCGAAGTTTCGTATTGAATCCGCTTTCGTTAAGAAGGGAGCGATATTTATTTTAATATGCTTAAAGTTTGAGAAATACTAGAGTTGATGATTCAATTAATAAAAGAAAGTGGTTATCTTTAATTTCATCGAATTACTTCTCGGTTCGAGAGATCCTAGGGTTTATAATAATCTAAATCAAAATTAATTGATAGAAGCTAGACTTGTATATAAGTTGGATTTCTAGATTTTAGAAAATCTATATGATGAACATTATGTGATGATGAACGAAGTCGTAAACAAAATCCCAAACGAATAAACTATGCATGATCAATAAGTTTCGGATAATACGACCTAGGGTTAATAGTAATCGATCCCAAAAATAATCTCGAAGCTAAGTATTATACTAGTAATCTAGGTTTTAAGTCTAGCAAATATATAAGTCAAGAATAATATTTTGGAGATAAGTTTAAGGCATAAATAATTTTCTCTGAAGGATAAATAAATGCTATGATTAAATATTTTTGGAAAACATGTTATAATAATTCGGTCCCGAATTATTTTTCGAGACCAAATTTGTTTTGAAGGAAAATATGTAATTTTGCCCAGATATTTTTCCTGAAATATCTTAAAAAAATCTTTCCTAATTTTTCGCAAATTTTCCAAATTTTTCTTTTTTTCTATATTTTTTTCTTTTCTTTTTTTTTCTTTTCTTCCCCTCCCGTTCATCTCCTTCCTCTCGCCCCTTTCTCTGTTTTCTCTCCCCTCCTCTACCCGGCTCTTCTCTCCCTTCCCCCTCTCTCTCCTCGGAGCAAGGGCTGCGCACAAGGACGGCGACACGGGACGGGCGGCTACGGGGCTTCGGCGAGGGGAGAGGCGTCGGCACAGCTGGGGACTCCGCGGCGGCGCGGCCTCGTCGCGGGAGGAAAGAGAGAAAAACGAGAAAGCGAGGGTGAGGGAGGGCAATCGGGGCGGTGAGGTGAGGGGAAAGGAGGGCTCGGGCCGTCCTTTTATGGGTGCGGCCGAGGGAGAGGGAAGGGACCGTGCACGGCGCGGCGAAACGTGGCGCAACACAAGGGAGGGCCGGCGCGGCGCGGTGGCGTGCGGCGCAGCGCGAGAGGGGGTCCGGCGGCGAGGGCGACGCGTGGCGCGGGGCAGGGGGCCGGGCACGCGGCGAGCGGCACGAGGCGCGAGGCGCGGGCGGCGTGGGCGCGGGGACGCGGCGCGGGCGACATGGCGGCATGGGCGGCACGCACAGGCGCACGGCGCGGGCATGCGCGCAAGGAGGGGGGGCCGGTACTCGGTCGAACACATGGCAATCAATGAACAGTGCATTTTTGTAATTTCCTCGATTTAATTCCTAATTTTGCAATTCTATTTTCTTTTACCCCTAAAATTCAAAATAAACTATAACACACCCAAAAATAAGTTGTAAAATACATTTTCAACCTCTTCACCCACTTTTGTTTTTTTTTTAAAAAAAATAAATTTTACATAATTAATTTAATTCTTTTCCTCATTTCCGAAAACGCGATTTTGATCTAAATTAATTTCTAGATTTCATATATATACCCTAAAATATTTTATTACTCATTTTGCTCACTAATTAATGTTACTCAATCTTCTAAATAATGTTTTGCTCCCAAAAATATATATATATAAATCCATAACCCTTTTCCTATTTTTATATTAAAATTCCTAATTCTAAACTCCGAAAATTTTCTCCCAGCGGAAATTCAAATCGTTTGGTTTTTCAAAAACACCGAGATGAATCACTTGCGTATAAATTTATGCAACCAAGCTGGTAAATAAGAAGCGAAAACTCGATCAAGAAGCAACAATCAAAAGGTTTTTGTAAGTTCTAATTTTTTTAATTCCCGGTTTTAAATTCTCCGATTTTCAGGATGTTACAGTTATCCAGCAGTCGGATTCTTGTTAGATTCGGTTTGAGAAGATGTTATCCAGAAAAAACCGAGTCCAGGGAGGATACGGCTTGTATCCATTAATTAGGAAGAGATTGTTAGTTTTCTATGTTATCTTTAGGAAAGTCTGTTTAGTATCCGATAAGAACTTTATCTATTTCCTTTTATCTTTAAGAAAGTTTGAATTGTAATCTGTTAGGATCTTTGTAACCCTATGGGTATAAATATGTAAGCCCAGGGTTCATGTAATCAATCAATCTCTCGATCAATACAACTCGGCGCATCACCGCCTTTCTTTTAGCTGTTCTACTTTATCATCCAGCGGAACGTGGCACCTGATGCGGGGCTGCATCGGCTTCGATCTCCGGCGAAGGGGAAAGTCCAAGGTCCCGCCGGCTCGGGCAATCGTATTGGCTATGTTGGTGTCGTCCAAGGCTGCATCAGTACATTCGACCTCTTGGATTGCTTTGATTCGGTTGTTATCTTTGCCTGACTATTTATCATATGTCTCTATTAATCTAATCTTAGTGTTTCAGTTTAGCCCTATCGGCTGTCTCTCGTTTTAGGGTCTCTGTCGTTATCGGCTAAACTGTTTACTATATTAGATTGGTTTAGGCATCTACCACCCTGAAAATCAGCCAAGGGCTTGATTCTCTAGATATTGCTTTTCTTTTCATACTTAGTGCTGCATCAGTTTGATCTACTAAGACATGATTATAACCGTAATCTCTAGCCCGCCTGTTGACTGCCACTAAGGGTTTCATTGGGGTTTCAGCCGGTGAGTTATCTGGGTATTGCATCGGCTTGCAAGGAATATACACAAGTTAGATATAGCCGATTGTAGCAGAGGCTTCATTGAATATTTAATCATTTGGATTTAATGACATCGGACTTTCAGCCGTTGTGTGTTTTAATCTTTAAATCAGTATTTATTTTATCCTGTGATTGCTTTGTGCTATATTACATTGCTATATTGTCATGTTATCATCGGCCGATCGCCTTTATATAAATATTTGCTCAGCGCACAGCCAATGGATTCAAACCCTAACACCATCGGCTGGCATCGGCATCGGCTGGAATTGCACCATCGGCTTATCAGCCGATCAGTTAGTTTTTGGGTATCGGTCTATCGGCCGATATGATTTATGTTCTCTTGTTTTGCATAACTTGTCAGTGGCAGGATCAAACTGACTGGCACGCCGTGCTTCATCTATTCTAGAACCTGCACTGGAGCTAAGCAGATCTCCTAGGCCGGCGTGTTGATTTTTCTCGTCAACACATTTTTGGCACGCCCAGTGGGACAGTGTTTTGGACAGCATATCTTTTTACACGGCTCGGTGGACCCATAATTTCTACAAGATGTCTGATAAAGAAGTCAAGGCCGAGGAAGAACAATTTCCCAAGCTGATGAATGAAGATAGGGAACAATGTACTAAGCCGATGGATGACGAGACACTTCAACAGATGGTTAATAACGTCATTTATCGTGTTGTGTTCAATCAATCTGGAGTCTTGATGAGGACATTGTATGGTTTGATCGAGGAAATAGTTTTCAGGGTAATTGCCTTAAGAAGTCAACAAGGGGGGCAAATTGGTGAGCAATCTCAACACTATCAGAACAAACAAAATTGGCTCGGGAGGCAAGTTGATCGATATCAGTATGCAGAGCCACATCAGCAATATCAGCCAGAGGAAATTCAAAGTTATCTGTCCAAAGAGGATTGGGCTGATATAATTGCAAAGGTAATGCAGGAGCAGTTTGGAATTAAACGTAAAAATCAAATTTCTGTGTATTGGCTGCCATATCCTGAGTGGTTTGATAGGGTTCCACTTCTAAGCCGATACAAGGTTCCAGACTTTTTCAAGTTTTCAGGGCAAGATGGTATCTCTACAATGGAATATTTCAGCCGATTCTTAGCTCAATGTGGAGAGGCATCGGTTGAAGAAGCTCCGAGAGTTAGGCTTTTTCCATTGTCTTTGACTGGATTGGCTTTCACATGGCTTTCGTCATTACCACCAAACTCTATCGAAGTTGGGCCGATCTTGAGAAGCAGTTTCATATCTACTTCTTTGCTGGGGTTAGCGAGTTGAGGCTTGCAGATTTGATATCAGTTAAACAGCAAGAAGGGGAATCGGCTAAGGAATACATTCAAAGGTTTCGAAATATCCACAGCCAATATAATAGTTTGAGCCTAATTGATGAGCAGATAGCAGATCTTGCATTCCAAGGGTTGTCGGCAGCTAACCAAGGCAGGTTTTTCATCCATGAGTTTGACAGCCTGGCTCAGCTATTATAGAAGGTATCGGCTTATGAGAACCGATGTCAAGGAGAAGAAAGTAATCAGTTTTGGGGCGATCAACACAAGGAAAATTTTCAAGCATGACTTCTCATACTCCAAAACTGGGGGGCATGTGTTAACGCCAAAATTTGGTAAGCCCCGAAGTCCTTATCGCCTAAGGGTTAGGATTGGCTCGAGTCGTATCGGCTTGGGGTTCTGCATCAGCCGATGGGGGTTTTCTGTTATCCAGAAGCCGGATTCTTGTTAGATTCGGTTTGAGAAGATCTTATCCAGAAGAAACCGAGTCCAGGGAGGATACGGCTTGTATCTATTAATTAGGAAGAGATTGTTAGTTTCCTATTTTATATTTAGGAAAGTCTGTTTAGTATCCGATAAGGACTTTATCTATTTCCTTTTATATTTAGGAAAGTTTGAATTTTAATCTGTTAGGATCTTTGTCACCCTACGGGTATAAATATGTAAGTTCGGGGTTCATGTAAGCAATCAATCTCTCGATCAATACAACTCGACGCATCGCCACCTTTCTTTTATCTGTTCTACTTTATCATCCGGCGGAACTTGGCACCTGACGCGGGGTTGCATCGGCTTCGATCTCCGACGAAGGGGTAAGTCCAAGGTCCCGTCGGCTCGGGCAATCGTATTGGCTATGTCGGCGTCGTCCAAGGCTGCATCAGTACATTCGACCTCTTGGATTGCTTCGATTCGGTTGATATCTTTGCCTGAGTATTTATCATATGTCTCTATTAATCTAATCTTAGTATTTCAGTTAGTCCTATCGGCTGTCTCTTATTTTAGGGTCTCTGTCGTTATCGGCTAAACTGTTTACTATATTAGATTGGTTTAGGCATCTACCACCCTGAAAATCAGCCAAGGGCTTGATTCTCTAGATATTGCTTTTCTTTTCATACTTAGTGCTGCATCAGTTTGATCTACTAAGACATGATTATAACCGTAATCTCTAGCCTGCCTGTTGACTGCCACTAAGGGTTTCATTGGGGTTTCAGCCGGTGAGTTATCTAGGTATTGCATCGGCTTGCAAGGAATATACACAAGTTAGATATAGCCGATTGTAGCAGAGGCTTCATTGAATATTTAATCATTTGGATTTAATGACATCGGACTTTCAGCCGTTGTGTGTTTTAATCTTTAAATTAGTATTTATTTTATCCTGTGATTGCTTTGTGCTATATTACATTGCTATATCGTCATGTTATCATCGGCCGATCGCCTTTATATAAATATTTGCTCAGCGCACAGCCAATGGATTCAAACCCTAACACCATTGGCTGGCATCGGCATTGGCTGGAATTGTACCATCGGCTTATCAGCCGATCAGTTAGTTTTTGGGTATCGGTATATCGGCCGATATGATTTATGTTCTCTTGTTTTGCATAACTTGTCAGTGGCAGGATCAAACTGACTGGCACGCCCGCGCTTCATCTATTATAGGACATGCACTGGAGCTAAATAGATCTCCCAGGCCGACGTGTTGATTTTTTCTCGTCAACACCAGCCCACCGTGCTTCTTCTTGAAATAAGTTTATTTTTCCTTTCTTATCTCTTTGAGCCGTGTCTTATATGGTTGGATAAGTCTATTTTACATCTCTCATCTCTTTGGACCATGCTTTATATGGCTGGAATAAGTTATTTGGCCCCCTCATCTATTTTGCCTCCTTGATCATTGGGTCAAGCCGTGCCGGGCATACACGTCGTGCCGAGGAAGAGGCTCAGGCACGGCCCAACGGTCAGGCCGGGCTGGCACGGTCTCAACAACAGTCGGGCCGTGTCATGCCTTGGCCAGGCCAAATCTCCGTGCTGCGGGGCAAGCTGTCGGGCTGTGGGCCTTGTGACCAACTATAGCCATGCAAGTGGCAATCACATCAATCAATTTTTATCGGAACACAAGAGAACGCCAATATGCAGATGTACAGGGTACATGCTTTCATTTCATATTATGCCATACTGTATTACTATAGCAAATTAGCAATATTTCTTTTTATTGACTTCAGCTATGTCTGTTCATCCAATGAAAGCGTGTAGCATGAGATGCTGCAAATGTTTTTAGATGATTTCACTTTGTTATGTTAAAACTGAATTGTATGTATTGTTCATTTCTGCAGTTTGTATGAATTGTATGTATTGAATACCATCCGTTACCACAATATTCATTCGTCTGCAGTTTGTATCATGCAAGTGTTTGTTCATACTTTTATGGCTACTTTGCTCTGACGCTTCCTCGATAGGTTTTCTGCATCCTACAGTGATACTTCACTAATGAAGAGGTTACTATATATGGTGGTTGAGTTTGGTTTTTTGGGCACTAAGACGGGAGTTCACACTGAAGCCTTTCTACTGAAGCCTTTCTACTTACTCAGTTAATACTCAAACACTGGAGTTAAGAATTAAGAATTCACTACGGAAAAACCCAATTTGCCAAGTGCCTTCATGTTTGCCGAGTGCTTTTCATCGGGCACTCGGCAAACAACATGTTTGCGGAGCGAGATCTCAGCAAAAATAAACACTCGGCAAACTGACCTATTTGCCGAACAAATACACTCGATAAAAAAGTACACTCGGCGAACATCTTTTTTTTGCCGAGAGCTCCCGCCAGCACTCAGCAAATTAACAAATTTTCCGAGTGCCACGAGGGGAACTTGGCAAAATTTTAACGGTCGTCACCTCAGGCATCCAATCATTAGTTTCCTCAAGAAGTTTTTCGAGTGCCGGGGCAAGGCACTCGGCAAAACTATCAATTTGCCGAGAGCCGAGCAATGCACTCGGCAAAATGGTCAGTTTGCTGAGTGCAAGAGCAAGGCACTCGGCAAATGGCTTTTGCCGAGTGCCTCACCCATGCACTCGGCAAAATGGTCATTTTGTCCATTTTGGCGAGTGCATTGCCTTGGCTCTCAAGCAAACTCTTAAAAAATTTCCTCATCCACCCTCCAAACTTTCTCCGGTCTATAAATACAACATGTGATCATTAAATATAAAATTTTCTATGTTTATTGGTTTTGCAATATTTTTTTATTTATTATATTTTCAAGAAATTTTTGCCAGGTGTAAAATTTGAACTGCAAGTGATAAAAAATGGAATAAAATAAGTGAAAAAATGATATTCATGTTATTTAGTCCTCTTTGAGGCATTGTCAGGTAAATGAAAAGAAATTTTGAAATTTTCTTCACAGAACATGATCAGGAACATATTGACCGAATGATTTTAAAATTGTAAAAATAGCAAATGAAGCATGAAAATCATGAAAATTGTCAGGATGTCATGATATCATACATTGAGGCTGTGGCAAAAAATCAAGAAGGTTTCAAATATTTTATTAAGTACGACACTCACAAAACTGAAGATTCTCCGAAGAAGATTATAAGTGTTAAGAAGGACTGGTTAGATTTGGAGAGAAAGTGATGACCGAATTGTTCTTTGACTTCAAATCTTTTTCTCTACGCAATAGTTAGCATAGATTGGTTTATGGGAAAATTTGGTAATTTTTCTGATCCGTTTGATAATTTTTAAATTATTAGATGCATAAAATGTTTTGTTTTTTTGCCGAGAGCAGCACTCGACAAAAAATAACACACGGCGAAGAGTGCATCTAAAAATCGGCCGGGTACAAACTTTGCCGAGTGCACGTGCGTGGCACTCGGCAAAGGGAGGGTTTGCCGAGTGCATTTTAGCCGGCATTCCGCAAAGGCTGCTTTGCCGATCGCTTTTGAGCTAGGCTCTTTTTGCAAAAGTGCCTCAGATCTGACACTCGGCAAACACTCGGCGCTCGGCAAAACTTCCTTTATAACCACTAGGCGCCATTGTTTCAATCACTTTTGAACTTAGAAAAATTCCCAGCGCACGCCCACATCTTCCGCCGTCTCTCTTCCCGCGCCCACATCCCGTGCCGCCCGGCTGCCCCGTTGCCCCCGCCACCGCCGCCCGCCGCCCATCCGTCCTCCCCGCAATGGCGCCCGCCGTCGCCGCCCATCTCGGCCGCACCTTCCCACCGGCCGGCCGACGCCCTCCCCGTCGACCGCCGCGACCCTCGCCGCGGGCCCTCGCCCGCCGCCCTTGCCGCGCGCCACCCTGGTAATTTTCTACACTGAGATTTATTTGTGTATGCAAATATTATTTAGTGTATGTAAACCGAGATTTATTAGTGCATGCAAATTTATTAGTTCCTATGATAAACCGATGATTTATTAGTGTATGCAAATTTATTAGTTCGAGATTTATTAGTTCCTATAATAAACTGATGATTTATTAGTTTATGCAAATTTATTAGTTCCTATACGGTTAGGTCATTTTTCGGTTATGATGTGAATGGATATCGTTTTCACGCAATAAGCCATGAGCAGAGTCGACCCAATCGAAGAACCACAATACTGGAGTTTTTACTCTAGGGCTTGATGGGGTTGAGTACTATGGAAGAATTGGAGAAATATATGAACTCGAGTTTCATGGTTGTAGACCTCTTAATCCTGTCATATTCAAATGTCATTGGTTTGATCCGACTCAAGTGAGATGGCCCCCAAATCTTGGGCTAGTCAAAATTCGACAGTCAACCGTCCTAGCAGGAGACGATGTCTTTATTGTTGCACAACAGGCGACGCAAGTTTATTATCTATCATACCCGTGACAAACAAACTACCATCTTCAGGGTTGGGATGTTGTGTACAAGGTATCGCCACACGGTAAACTACCTGTACCGAACAATGAAGACTACAACATGGACCCAAACACATATGACGAAGAGTTCTTTCAAGAAGATGGGCTACAAAGGAGTTTTGAGATAGACTTAACTGAAGCGATGGGGATGGATGTAGGCAATCAAAGGGTTGTTGACGAGGACACTAGAGATGAGGTTCATAATGTGAAGGACTTAGAATTACTTCAACGATTACATTTAGGAAATGAGACTGACGACAACATTCCTCCTTCCGAGGAGGAACCTAATGATTATATCGATATGGCTGATAGTGATGATGAGAATTATGATCTAACTAATCCCGATCAGGATGACTATTTCTAATACATGTATGAACCGTACTAACTATGTTCTATTTATTTTGCATCTCTTTCTTGGTATTTTTGTATATCTGTGCTAATTGGTTTGCTCTTTCTAAATGCAGGTGATTGAACAAAGGTGGTGGACGGTTTGAGGAAGTGCGCGTCCGTGATCAGGAGAGCGGCCAATGCAATTCGAGGATCCGATGCAACTGAGGGGTCCGGTACGGGTCACAGCAGGGGTCGACGCAGGGCTTGTGCTGGCAGGGGTCGAGGGAGGATACCCACCCCTGTAGCTTCCTCTAGTGATGAGGAGCAAGAGGAGCGGGTGCAGGAGGAGCAGGAGGATGGGGGTTCTACTCCCTCTGGTGAGGAGCAAGAGGAGTAGGAGGCTGGGGATTCTCCCTCCGCTGGGGGTTCTGCCTCCACTGGGGGTTCAGCGACTGTTTGGTTGCAAGGTCTCTCGACCCTCCCACGGTGACCGATACCTGTCGAGAGACGGCCGTTGATTCAGCCTGAAGGAACTCGGTAAGTAACCTTGGATGTTGACACTAATTTCCACTTGATTTGTTTAAAATCACAATTGAAACTAATAATTTATCTTATTTTCACTTGGTAGGTATTGGACTATGATCAGAGAAGGTGATCACAAACGCCATGTCAACGGCATCCTCAGTCTTAAGTGCAGGATACACTTTATTGGCCTTGTTCAGTATGCCTGAAAGTCAGACCCTGCCCACATGTTTGACTACTATGTCATCGTCCCCGATTTTCCTGATCGGGTTGGAAGGATATTCAACAACAGGGCAGAGTGGGGGAAGGCCGAGTTGTGTTAGTGATATGCCCTAGAGGCAACATGGAGATGTTGGATATAACGTCAATGTTTATGTATTTATGAATAAAGTGTTATTCAGTTCCATGAAATAGACATCTTGTATTGATCAATAAGTACGTGACTTATTTACGAGACTCTTTATGTATGAATCTATTTCTAAATGATCCTTGATCATATATCATATTATTGGAACAAATATGATTCTAAGATCGGCATGTTTATTGATTGATGATCATGTCTCATAGATCATGGGTATGGAGATACCAAATCAATAAACATGGACATATGTGTTAGAGAACACATTGTTGGATAGACCCACCATGAGACACTATAGGAATTAATGTGCCATTAGTTGGTCTCAGGTAGTGTTGGTACAAAGTCCTTAGACCTGAGATCACCATGGATTCCAACATGTGTAGTAGCCTACTTTGGGACTACCAAACGCTATTCCGTAAATGGGTAGTTATAAAGGTAGTTTTCGGGTTTGCTATGAAACATGGAGTGGGATGTGAGTGATCAAGATGGAATTTGCCCCTCCTTTGGAGAGATATCTCTGGGCCCCTCGAGGTAATGGATTATGGAAATGCATGGCCATGCTAAGTTGATTGATGAGTCAATCAAAGACGATAATCCAATACGGTTCGAGTGAATGGTTAAGCTATTGAAGGGATGGCACACATCTTGCCTATAGCTTAACCGGTATCGTGAGGCAAAGGGATTTGTGTACACATTATAGGTTCGAGCCGATATTATTCTTGTATACTATGGTGTCAATATGTGCCGCTAGACGCTGTTGGAGTGCCTGGCTGAGTTGGACTCGAGCCGACGGTCGGCTAAGTTAGACTATAGCCGAAACCGAGTATACCCGAACCTACGTGGTCGCACGCTTGAGGGGATAGAATAGATATTCGAGTTGGACTCGGATACGGCTCGATCGGATAGGGATCCGATCGGATAGAGTCCTATGGGCTTACGACGTATGGGCGGCCAACTTCGTGAGATTCGGATAGGATCCGATTCAAAATAGAGTCCTGATCGGCCACTAGTCCCGGTCGGCCAACTCTATATAAAGGAGGGAGGGGTGGAGAGTTGCGACACGTCAATTGCATCGCGTGCAATGAAGTCATCGAGATCAATCTCCACGGAAACCCTCCCCACTTTCGAGCCAAACCCTAGCCTTGCATCGCGTGCTAGCACACGGGTGTTCGGCGTTTGTCCCGGACGTGCGGATACCGGTAGAGGCGCCGCTACGTTGCACGCTGTTCATCGCGTGGAGGAATCGGTTGCGGTCGAGCGCATCGGAGCGAGGCGCGAGAACACGTCGGACGACTCGGATCGGTGCGCATCGTGAATCGGCTGATTGGCGAATCAGCTGTCCCCGGTATCCTGTCGGCTTGCGAGAATCGGCTACACTGTTCCGGATCGGATAGCCCCGATTGGTCTGTTTTGCGCACACTCCAATCGGTAACGATCTATCGGCCCTTACTTGCAAGTGTTCCCTGGTTTGCGCGGTTAAAAGTTTTTGTTTTCGGCTAGCGTAGCCTCCGCGTAACCCTTCGGTGGTATCGAGCTAATCTTGCTTAGTTCGGGTTTTAGATTGGATCCGGAACAAGTTTTGTACACGGGTTGATTAGATCAATCGGTTTTACGGGATTTGTTGAGGAGAGTTCATGGTAATTGCGTTCCTTGATAGTGTATCGGAACGGCGTAATGTGATTACGTCAAAGCAATATCCATAGATCTCGGTTTGAGTCGGCTTCGAGATAGCGTTCCTTGATAGTGTATCGAACGCTATAATGTGATTATGCCGAAGCTATCTCGTTTCGATCTTGTTAGCTGCCTCGCGCCTACGCAAACCATCTCCCTTGATAGTGTATCGGGACGGCATAATATGATTATGCCGACATGGTTTCCGTAAGCAATTTCATAGATTGGATCTATGAATTTCGTGTGGTGTTCCGGGACCGCCGTGTGCGTACCCTTTATAGGTCATCTCGATGCCGATCTCTCGCGATAGGTAGAAAACGTTTCTACGCCTAACTTGTTTTTGCAGAGAATGCTTTGAGATGGTATGGCCCTATTGTATGTATGAGATGTATGAGATGCATGTGATGCATGTAATATTCTTTCATATGTGCAATCCCCGTAATATTCTTTCATACGTGCAATGCTTGTAATATTCTTTCACGACTGCGAGTCGATGTAATCTTCAATTAGAGCTTCTATAGTAGTAGCTTAGTTTGAAGAAATCAAGCATTCGGCACTCGGAAGAACGGTGTTGAAGATGGATATCCTCTACACCGGCATGGAGATGGAGATCACCATGTGAAGGGGGCCATACTATTTCATGCTATTCTACCTCGCTTTCATATATGTGATATGTTTGTTTGATATGATAGCATCCCTCACAAAATTAAGTAGTAATTATGCCCTTCCAAATGTTGCACTCCGTCACCGTTATGCTCGTCAATGGTGGGTCCGCCAAAGCAGAGTGCCATTCTCTATCATAACACGAGGGGGTATATGTCGGACATATACAGCAGAGCATTTGGTTTACTTAACAAGGCTATCAAAACAGTTTTGGGCCTTGGGGCATAGGTTGGGGGGGCATGGAGATGTCACACCAACAACAAGAGTCACATAGAGATGTGATTAGCAAGGAGTTGCTTACCGATGCTATTAATCTTATAGCAGTGATGCCAAAGCTCACTAGAAAATTAATTAACATGTGGATCTTGACCCAATACGTAACCTAGAGGGAAGGTGGAAAATACGTAATGGGAGTCATATGTTAAATTGTTTAACAAAAGACATAGCATAAACATTGTGCTAAACTTTGCTTTTTTTGTTGTAGAATAAATGGCGGCTAATACTACACCTAGTACCTTTAATTTGCGATCTATTCTCAAAAAGGAAAAATTAAATGGAACAAACTTTATGGATTGGTATCGCAACTTGAGAATTGTTCTCAAGCAAGAGCGTAAGGAGTACGTTCTTGAAGTACCCTATCCCGAGGATTTGCCAAATAATGCCACCGCAACGCACGGAGGGCTTACGAGAAGCACGCTAATGATGCCCTAGGCATAAGCCGTCTCATGCTTGCTACAATGTCCCCCGAGCTTCGAAGCAATATGAGAGCAGCGATGCTCACACTATTATTCAGGGACTGCGTGGCATGTTTGAGAACCAAGCTCGGGCCGAGAGGTTCAACACCTCAAAGTCCTTGTTTGCGTGCAGGCTTGTTGAGGGAATCCCGTCATCCGCATGTGATAAAAATGATTGGCTACATTGAGAGTCCTGGAAAAACTAGGTTTTCCCTTAGCCAAGAGTTGGCTACCGATGTGATTCTCCGCCGCTCCCTCCGAGCTTCGAGCCGTTCATATTAAATTATCACATGAATAATATGGATAGAACCTTGGCTGAATTGCATGGGATGCTAAAGACAGTGAGGAGAGTATCCGAAAGAATGGTCATCATGTGATGATGATGCGTAAGGCTAAACGCAAACCACCGTCAAGAAACTTTGCACCAAGAGGAAGTTAACTCCCGATGAGATCGCGAGTGCCTCCAATGCAAAGAAGGGCAAGAAGGGGTCGGCGGCATCGATGCCGTTTGCTTCTACTTGCAAGGAGATAGGCCACTGGAAAAGGAACTGCAAGAAGTACATGGAGGATCTCAAAAGAAGCAAAGTACGACTTCGCCGGTATTAATGTTATAGACATTAATCTTGCTACTTCACCTACCGACTCTTGGGTATTTGATACCGGATCGTAGCTCATATTTGCAAATCGTTGCGGGAATGAGAAGAAGTAGAGGCTTGAGAAGGGGAGAGGTGAACTCCGCGTCGGCAATGTAGCAAGCGTTGCTGCTTGCGTCGGCACCGTACCACTTCATCTACCTTCGGATTAGTTTTGGAATTAAATAATTGTTATTGTGTTCCAACATTATGTCAAAACGTTATTTCCGCTTCATGTTTGCAAGCGGAAGGATATGATTTTAGATCAATGAACAATGGTTGTTCAATATATCTCGTAGATATGTTCTATTTTCATGCTCCATTGGTCAATGGATTATACGTTTTGAATCTTGAAGCATCTCCCATCTATAACATTAATATAGAAAGGCAACTCTCTAATGATATAAACCCCACATTTATCCGGCATTGTCGCTTAGGCCATATAAATCGAAACGCATGGAGAAGCTCCATAAGGATGGATTGCTTCACTCTTTTGATTTTGAATCATTTGAGACATGCGAGTCTTGTTTACTTGGTAAGATGACAAAGGCACCTTTCACGGGACACAGTGAAAGAGCAAGTGACTTGTTGGCACTCGTACATACCGATGTATGTGGACCAATGAGCTCAACGGCCGAGGTGGTTATCGCACTTCATTACCTTTACCATGACTTTAGTGGATATGGTTATATCTACTTAATGAGGCATAAGTCCGAATCCTTTGAAAAGTTCAAAGAATTCCAGAATGAAGTACAAAATCATTTAGGGAAAACAATCAAGTTTCTACGATCAGATCGTGGAGGAGAATACTTGAGCCAAGAATTTGGTAATCATCTAAAAGATTGTGGAATTGTTCCACGCTTGACTCCGCCAGAACTCCACAATGGAACGGAGTGTCCGAACGGAGAAATCGCACCTTGTTGGACATGGTGCGGTCGATGATGAGCCAAAGTGATCTTCCGTTATCCTTCCGGGATATGCTCTTGAAACAAACTGCGCTCACACTAAATAGAGTTCCATCTAAGTTAGTTGAAAAGACACCATATGAGATATGGACAGGGCAACCCCCTAGTTTGTCTTTTCTCAAAATTTGGGGATGCGAGGCTTATGTAAAACGTTTACAGTCTGACAAGCTCACACCCAAATCGACAAGTGCTTCTTTGTGGGATATCCTAAGGAAACTAAGGGATATTACTTTTATAATCGGGAACAAGGCAAAGTGTTTGTCGCCCGACACGGTGTCTTCTTGGAGAAAGAGTTTCTTTCAAAGAAAGGTTAGTGGGAGCAGGGTGTATCTTGAAGAAGTTCAAGAAACACCGAAAATGTTTCACGACCACGTAACCACAACAGAGGAGCAAAGTGTTGCGCCATCGGTTGTAGATACACCAGCCCCACGGAGGTCTGAAAGATCACGTCGTGCGCCTGATAGGTACACAGGTGCGGAACAACGTGATATATTGTTGTTGGACAACGATGAACCTAAGACCTATGAGGAAGCGATGGTGGGACCCGATTCCAACAAGTGGCTTGGAGCCATGAAATCCGAAATAGAATCCATGTACGACAATCAAGTTTGGAACTTGGTTGATCCACTGATGGTGTCAAAACCATTGAGTGGAAATGGGTTTTTAAGAAAAGGCCGATATGGATGGAAATGTTCACATCTATAAGGCGCGATTGGTGGCGAAAGGTTTTAAACAGATTCAAGGAGTTGATTATGATGAAACCTTCTCGCCCGTCGCAATGCTTAAATCTATTCGGATTATCCTAGCGATTGCTGCATATTTCGATTATGAGATATGGCAGATGGATGTCAAAACGGCTTTCCTAAATGGAAACCTAAGCGATGATGTATACATGATACAACCTCGGGGTTTTGTCGATCCAGAATCGCTCGGAAAGATATGCAAGCTACGTAAATCCATTTAGTGGATTGAAGCAAGCATCTCGGAGTTGGAATATTCGTTTTGATGAAGTAATCAAAGTGTTTGGTTTCATCAAAAATGAAGAAGAGGCTTGTGTTTACAAAAGGTCGTGGGAGCGCAATTGTATTTCTAATCTTGTATGTGGATGACATATTACGATTGGAAATGATATCCCTATGCTAGAATCGTCAAGTCTTCATTGAAAATAGTTTTTCCATGAAAGACTTAGGGGAGGCAGCATACATATTGGGCATTCGGATCTATAGAGATAGATCCAAGAGGCTAATTGGATTAAGCCAAAGTACATACATTGACAAGGCGTTGAAAAGGTTCAACATGCATGATTCCAAGAAAGGTTTCTTGCCCATGTCACATGGCATTAATCTTAGCAAGAATCGTGTCCTTAGACACATGATGAGCGGAATAAGATGGGTATGGTTCCATATGCTTCGGCAATTGGATCCATCATGAATGCCATGCTTTGTACACGCCTGCATGTCTCGTACGCTTTGAGTGCTACGAGTACATACCGTCGATCCAGTGAAGGTCATTGGATGCCGTAAAGAATATCCTTAAGTACTTGAGAAGAACTAAGGATATGTTCCTAGTCTATGGAGGTGAAGAAGAGCTCGTTGTAAGTGGTTACACCGATGCTAGCTTCCAAACAGACAAGGATGATTATAGATCGCAACGGGTTCGTGTTCGCCCGAACGGAGGCGCAATCACTGGAAGAGTTCCAAGCGATACCGTTGCCGATTCTACAACGGAGGCCGAGTACATTGCTGCTTCGAAGCCGCAAAGGAGGCTGTTTGGATCAAGAAATTCGTTTCGAGCTTGGTGTGATGACTAGTACGACTGGTCCAATGTCTCTCTATTGTGATAATAGTAGAGCCATTGCACAAGCCAAGGAGCCGAGGTCACATCGAAGTCCAAACACATACTTCGGCGATATCATCTCATCCGCGAGATAGTGGACAGAGGTGATGTCAAGATATGCAAAGTGCACATGGATCTCAACATAGCCGATCCGCGACAAAACCTCTCCTCACCGAAGCATGAGGCGCACACAAGAGCAATGGGTATTAGATACTTACATGATTGACTCTAGTGCAAGTGGGAGATTGTTAGTGATATGCCCTGCAGGCAACATGGAGATGTTGGATATCACGTCAATGTTTATGTATTTATGAATAAAGCGTTATTCATTCCATGAAATAGACATCTGGTATTGATCAATAAGTACGTGACTTATTTATGAGACTCTTTATGTATGAATCTATTTCTAAACGATCCTCGATCATATGTCATATTGTTGGAAGAAATATGATTCTAAGATCGGCATGTTTATTGATTAATGATCATGTCTCATAGATCATGGGTATGGAGATACCAAATCAATAAACATGGACACATGTGTTAGAGAACACATTGTTGGATAGACCCACCATGAGACACTACAGAATTAATGTGCCATTAGTTGGTCTCGGTAGTGTTGGTACAAAGTCCTTAGACTTGAGATCACCATGGATTCCAACATGTGTAGTAGCCTACTTTGGGACTATCAAACGCTATTTCGAATCGGGTAGTTATAAAGGTAGTTTTCGGGTTTGCTATGAAACATGGAGTGGGATGTGAGTGATCAAGATGGAATTTGCCCCTCCTTTGGAGAGATATCTCTGGCCCCTCGAGGTAATGGATTATGAAAATGCATGGCCATGCTAAGTTGATTGAGGAGTCAATCAACGTATGATAATCCAATACGGTTCGAGTGAATGGTTAAGCTATTGAAGGGATGGCACGATCTTGCCTATAGCTTAACCGGTATCGCGAGGCAAAGGGATTTGTGTACACATTATAGGTTCAGAGCCGATATTATTCTTGTATACTATGGTGTCAATATGTGCTGCTAGGCGCCGCGTTGATAGGTCGGCTGAGTTGGACTCGAGCCGACGGTCGGCTAAGTTAGACTATAGCCGAAACCGAGTATACCTGAACCTGCTGTGGTCGCACGCTTAAGGGGATAGAATAGATATTCGAGTTGGACTCGGATACGGCTCGATCGGATAGGGATCCGATCGGATAGAGTCCTATGGGCTTACGACGTATGGGCGGCCAACTCGTGAGATTCGGATAGGATCCGATTCAAAATAGAGTCCCGATCGGCCACTAGTCCCGTCGGCCAACTCTATATAAAGGAGGGAGGGGTGGAGAGCTGCGACACTCAATTGCATCGCGTGCAACAGAAGTCACCGAGATCAATCTCCACGGAAACCCTCCCCACTTTCGAGCCAAACCCCAGCCTTGCATCGCGTGCTAGCACACGGGTGTTCGGCGTTGTCCCGGACGTGTGGATACCGGTAGAGGCGCTGCTACGTTGCACGTTGTTCATCGAGTGTGGAGGAATCGGTTGTGGTCGAGCGCATCGGAGCGAGGCGCGAGAACACAAGCCGGACGACTCGGATCGGCCGTGGCATCGCGAACCGGCGATTGGCGAATCGGCTGTCCCCGGCATCCCGGGTCGGCTTGCGAGAATCGGCTACACTGTTCCGGATTGGATAGCCCTGATTGGCTGTTTCCGCTGCACACTCCAATCGGTAACGATCTATCGGCCCTTACTTGCAAGTGTTCCTGGTTTGCGCGGTTAAAAGTTTTTGTTTTCGGCTAGCGTAGCCTCCGCGTAACCCTTCAAGTTGTGGGTAAGTCTTCTGCCAAACCACGTTCCTCAATACATCACATTCATTGGACATTATTGAAACAATGACTGAATACATTTTGTCTATATGCAGGATTTTTTTTTAGATGCCAGGCAGGATACGAGGCCAGAGCGGTTGCGGCATCTGACAAAGCCTGTCGCAAACTCATGACTGACATGCATTACGAGGCGCGCGTCCAGGCCATCATTGCATACAACGCTGCCTACAAAAACCTGAAGGTCACCAAAACCAAAGCAAGAACCATGAATCTGACAAAGGAACAATACATGCAAGTATATGTAACACCGAATTTTTTAACAATTAAGTACATTTGATTTGATCTAAGTATATATCATATACTTGATGACGTGTAGGTGCTTGTTTGGTGGTGCGGCCAGCTTCTCGATTGCTGGGAATGCATGGTGGACAAGGGAAGCGCTCCCGAGTGGCAGGAGATGCACACCGCTTGTCGGGAGCGTCGTTTGATGATGCCAGTTGCACCAGCCTTAGCCTCAACCAGTATGCAGCTAGATGGGTACGTGAATTCTATTTTTCATTCCAACAACCAATTATCGGTAGTTCCTAATCATACTGTTGTTTTATTCGCAGTCGGTGTCGCATGATGGGTAGCCTATCTCCCAGGGCTTTGGCCCACAAGGGCAAGGCGACGTCCGACGACGACTACAACCCAGAGGACGGGCCCTCGGCGTATACCAATGCGACCGTCTACATCCGCCTCAGTGATTATACCACGATGGCAAGGAAGGTCCATGGGGCAGAGTTCGATCCTTCTACCCAAGATATTGATGGAGAAGTCGTCATGAGAGTGGGAGGAGGAAACAAGCATGGGCGGTACTGGATGGCGATAACATACTTGACACGGCCAGTACACCCACTCTGTCCTAGCTTTGAGCAAGGAGCACGAGCGCAAGCCCGGCCATACGCCCAAGGCCGACTGCTCCACAGTCCGAAGTGCAGAAACTCCGTGTTAGAAATTTCTATTTTATGCTCAATTCATTGATATTTGCCAAGTGTTTGCTTCGCTTTGTAACATTGGGATGGAATATTGTAGGACGAGTTGCAAGAGGAGAAAAGGAAACGGCAGGAGATGGAGGTGACGATGACTGAGATGTACAATTACATGCAAACGCTTAGTCAGAACATGGGTAAACCTGTGATACAGCCACAATCTGTGGTATTCACTCCTCCACAGCCTGTTGTAGGCACTCCGGTGAGTCACTTGACAACCTCGTATTTTTTTCTTATTACCGAATGCTATTCTCTTGACAACCGATGATATTCTCTTTTTTTTTGTGCAGTCTCAGTTAAGGGCATCGAATAACCCCACTAATGACCATGAAGGTTTGCCGCCGTTTCCACCATGGTAAATTACTCGAACGATTGTAATTGTGGTCCAAACTACTATGTGAATTTCGATTGTGAATTGTGGACTACCTACTGTGGACTACTATGTTTATGTTTTGTGGATTATGCCTGTGATTACGATTGTTGATTATATTTATGTATTGTGGATTGTGAATTGTGACTGAGGTTGTTGTTTTGATTGTGGTTGTCGATGTGGTTTTGCTGATTGGGGTTGTGGAATGCTGCTTATGGGGTTGTGGAATGATTGGGGTTGTGAATGACATGTATATTTTAAAATTTTGTGCAATATGCCACTGCACAAATTAAATAGGGCTAAAATGGTCACTTTGTCGAGTGTTACACTAGGCAAAGAGGGCCTTTGCCGAGTGTATTAGCAAAAACACCTGGCAAAATGACTAAAAATGGGGTTCTGGAATCATTCTTTGCTGAGTGTAAAATGTTTGCCAAGTGCCTTTGTAAAAACACTCGGCAAAGAAGTACTTTTCGCCGAGCGCTTTTACAAAAGCACTCGGCAAAGAGTTAATCTTCACCGAGTGTTTTTCTGAAAGCACTCGGCAAAGAGTACAATGTTCGCTGAGCACTGCACTCGGTGAAGATTTGACACTCGGCGAAATAAGCCATTACCGTCTTGCCATCTACCATGCAACTTTTTATTACCGAGTGTCGCTCCATCTCTTGACGAAGTTTTTGCCGAGTGCCCGAGAGAAAATACTCAACAAAGAGCTCTTCGTTGAGAGGAAATTTGCCGTGTGAGCTATGCCGAGTGCAACACTCGACGAAGTCTTCGCCGAGTGTTTTCCGGCCTTCGCCAAGTGGCCCAGGCACTCAGCAAACATGGAAACTCTTTAGTGATTTATTAGTCTGTTTGTGAACTAAAGAAATGATAATAATTTAGTTCACATTGTTTGTGGCTCAATTTTCTACCTCGATTGATTTGACAAGCTTTCGTGTTAGCATGTCTCTAGATTAACAAAGGTGTTCATTTCAAATGCCAACTGTCCATTTGTTAATGCCTAAATTTCGTAACCGAACCCCTAAGTTCTAGCAAGGTTAAAACAGAATCGATCGGCTGGTTTGACGAAGAAACAGAGGCCGCATCGGCTGAGAAGCGATCGGCTGTGAAGCCAGTCGGCTAAGGTTGAATCGGATAAGAACAGCCGATAGCCAATTCTAGGTTCAGAGAAGATAAAACCGTTTCCGATGAAAGTGCTTGGAGATAAAGTGAAGGATTCGGTTATTAGTTTGCGCGTTAAAAGATATATTGCCATCTATGGATAGAGTCCTGTAACGGCAATTGTATTTGTAAATTAGGAATTTGTTTAAACTGTTTATTGTAATGCGGCGTGGGTCCTTCCCGGGATATTGTCGTATTTTAAACAGTAGTTTAGATAGAGTCCAGGGTGTGTACAGATAATGTTATTCTTGAGTATAAATAGGACTCGAGACCCCCTATAAAAGATATTCAACAATCAATCAAACAACTTTCGGCACATCGCCAAACCTTTTCTGCAGACGAGCAATTGATTTGCCTCCGGGCTGCATCGTTTCGAGCCCCAAATCCAGGTAAATGCTTGTCATTAGTGGTATGTTCTACTGATTCTAATGCTTCCATCGTAATGACACATTAGATTCAAGGGTTTATACTGCGCTATTTACCATATATCGCATATAAACTGGAGCAATGTTTAGATCTATCATGCCATCGGCCAGTTCGATCAAGAACCCAATAGGGCTAGATCTAAAGGTTGAACTAGTTTATATGCGGTATCCACCGTCTCAAGAGGTATAAATCAGCTATAATAGATCAGGTTGTTCTTTTTATACTTAATGTTGCATCAACATTGAACTATTAAGTCGTTTTAGAACTTCCAATGATTTGTTCGGTTAGATTTATATGTTTAGAGACAGTGCCGGGGTTTCAGCCGGCCATACCTGCCCTGATATATTTTTAGTATATTTGTTACTAGATTTATGTTAGGATCGCCTCTTATATTAAGATCCCAATCTTGTCGGACATCATAAGCCGAAATCGGACTGCTAGCAGCAGCCGACGGCCGATTTCCTAGGCTAAGTATATCTCGTTGAAGAATGATATCTTTTCATAAGAATCATCGGAGTACTAGCCGATCTAAAGTTAGCTTTCCAGTATCGGCTAGGTTATCAATACATATATTTATTATCCTTTACTGTATTTGGGTTAAGTAGCTGATGCTGTGTCGGTATAGCCGATCCATTCCAGTCACTTGGCTTAAATATATTTTAGGATAGCATATATATGCTCATGGATTCCCTCAGCCGATCTAGTGGGGATCTAACCTAACACTTAACGTATGTATCTTGTTTTTTCTTGTTGGTTAACAGATCAAACCAACTGGCACGCCCTATACTGCACAGGCAGCCGAGAAGGACCTGCACTTTCTCTGTCGGCTCGGCTAGGACGCATCGACTCAGCCGACAAGATGGTCGACTTCAAGAGCCCCAATGTTTCTCAGGACAACATCGTGCCTGTGCAGATGGAGCAGTTATCGGCTAAGCAGCAAGCCGATTACAAGAAGAGCTCCGGGCCAACTACTTGCAATCATTCACCCAGAGGAGATCCGGGGCTATACATCAAAAGTACAAGTTCAGCATAGACGAGCTCAAGGCATCCTCCTCCAGTGGATCAAAGGGCAAACAAAAGGTGGAGGAGCCGATTCAGGAACAAGATGATTCGGCCCTGCATACTTTGCAAGACCGGATCGATTTGGCCATCCATCACGCGCTGGTCAACCAGAGTAGCATCCTTGTCAACACTCTCAACAACATGATCGCTATCGTGGTCGACGCCAAGATAGCCGACCAGCTGCAGCGGGGGCTGACGTACTTCATAGACAGCCAGTTCCCTGGTTACAGGACGTTGGTCACCCAGAATCAGCCGATCCCACCGCCAACACAACCAGGGCCGCCAGGAGGGGTCCTTGGCCAGTCGAATCAAACTGAATCGGCTACAAGCCCAGTGATTACCATGCTGAACCGACAGCAACCGCTGCCCTAGGATCAGATCGCCAACATGTTCAACATAATCGTCAGTTAGAGCCGATTACCCAGATTGGCCTGGATAGACAGTACAACGCCGGTGGCTGACAGCTGTTCTCGGGTCCACCAACGCCACCACCGGCAAATCGGCCGCCTCCCGCTGATCATCCACTCCACTACCAGTATCAAGGAGGCCGCCAAGATCATCACTACAGGCCTCAGACGCCACCACCGCTGTATCGGCAAGCACTCGCGCCATATGACCCATATGAGCCGATACAGCAGGACAACCGGACTTGGGTCGATCTGATTGCAGACGTCATGCGTGATCAATTTGGCCTCAAGCCAAAGGACTCAGAAAACATGTATCGGTATCCTTATCCAGAGCATTTCGAGCGGATTCCGTTGCCCAACCGATACAAGATCCCAGATTTTTCGAAATTCTCAGGGCAAGACAACGTATCAACCTACGAGCATGTCGCCCGATTCTTAGCGCATGCGGCGAAGCATCCGCTACGTACGCCTTGAGAGTCCGGTTGTTCCCTCTCGTCTCTTTCAGGATCGGCTTTACCTGGTTCTCCTCACTACCTTACAACTCAACTCGTAGCTGGGCCGATCTCGAAAAATAATTTCGCAGCCTACTTTTACTCCGGCAACCATGAAATGAAGTTGTCGGACCTCACCAGTATCAGGCAAAAGCACAACGAATCGGTTCAAGAATACATCCAACGCTTCGTAGAGATGAGGAACCGATGCTACACTTGGTGCTATCGGATGTCCAGTTGGCTGATTTGGCCTTTCACGGCTTGATCGCGCCGATCCGAGAGCGATTCTCTGCGCTAGACTTCAACAGCCTAGCCCACGTAGAAGGTGATAGCCCACGAGCAGCGATTCCAAGACACCAGGAAGGCCGTCAAGAGCATAACTCAAGTCGTCGTTGAGTCAGACTCCGATTCCAATTGACGATGACGCAGAGGTGGCGGCAACCGAATGGGCCAAGAACAAAAAAAGCCATCATCTGCCAATGGCTGCTGAAGACGGCCAAAGAAGAGAGATATGACTTCGACATCACCAAGGCCGATAGGATTTTTGACTTGCTGCTCAAGGAGAAACAGATCCGGCTCCCTAAAAACCACGTGATCCCATCGGCTGAAGAACTAAAGAAGAAGAAATATTGCAAGTGGCACAACTCCACATCCCATGCCACTAACGATTGCAAAGTCTTCAGGCAGCAAATACAGTCGGCAATAGAGGCCGAGAAATTGAAGTTTGCCGATTCAAGTCGGCCGACGAAGGTAGACGGCAACCCTTTCCCGGTCAACACAGTTCAAGCCGGCCCTAGGCGAGCCGATTGACAGAACAGAATGGCGCACGGCTTAGTCGACGCATCAATCGGGGCCAGGGTAGAAGGTGAGTCGACTGGACATCACGCCACGCCAATCAACATGGTGCGCCCCGTTATCGGATCGGCTAACCGACGGCCAGTCCATGACGACAGCCGACGCCATCCTCAGCACCGGTCTTGGCGGGAAGAAGCTTGCGATGAAGCACCTCGTCGACGTGAGCTAGAAACCCAAAGCCGCCGGTACGAGGCAAGCCACGGCAGTGCCGATCCGCATTGGCATTGTGATTTTTTCAGGTACTTCTGGGAATCTGGCATGAGGCTGTCGACACTAGATGATTGCCCGGCGTGCAACGATAGCCGCGACGAGCATAGGAGCTCATCGGCTGTAAGCCCAACCTAGTTCGTCCCTAGAGCCGTTCGGCTAAATCAGAGGTAGCGGTCTGTCCATGATCGGCTCGGCCCGATCCATCAAGACTTCTTCATCGATGAAGACAACAACGACAACAACCGCGACGACGAAGAGGCCGACGACGAGGAATTGGCCAATCCCCAATGGTGCCCATCCGATCTCTTCACAAAGACGCAGAAAAGAAGAATTCAACGACTCAAGCGTGAAGGGAGAGAAGACATAGTTCGGCAAATGATCCAAGAACAACGCCGTCAGCTGGGTAAGATCAAAAGGCGATCGGTTCCCAAAGAGAAAACCGCCACAGCCAACGAGGAGCAAGCCCAGGAGAGCTCAACCGATCAAGCCAGGAGGGCAGCCAAAGGGAAAGGCAAAGTTTCTGCATCGGTCAACATGGTATTCATATTGCCAGCCGAGTTCAGTGCTCCTGAGGCTGATGCAGTCACTATCGAAGACGACTTGGTGAAACTAGCAATCTCACCAGACCAAGCTATTTTTGAGAAACCCGAGGGGACCGAAAATTGGCACCTGAAGCCGTTGTACGTCAAAGGATTCGTCAACGGCAAGCCGATGTCCAAGATACTAGTCGATGGGGGAGCTGAAGTCAACCTAATGCCCTACGCAGCGTTCAGAAAACTAGGCAAAGGAGCCGAAGACCTGATAAAGATCAATATGGTGCTCAAAGACTTTGGCGGCAACCCATCAGAAACCAAGGGCGTCCTAAACGTCGAACTGACCATCGGCAATAAGATCGTGCCCACAACGTTCTTTGTCATCGATGGGAAGGGTTGTTACAGCCTGCTGCTCGGAAGGGACTGGATACATGCCAATTGTTGCGTTCCTTCTACAATGCATCAGAGCCTGATCATATGGGACGGAGACAAGATTGAGATCGTACTAGCCGACAGGTCAGTTAGCGTCGTCAGTGTCGATTTCCTGTTTTGGGAAATCGAAGGCATTGATTGTTTGTCTGGGAAAATCTGGCAAGCCGATTTTCTAAATGTGTCCAATTCCACAATACAGCCGATTGGAGATGACGTGCTGCAGCTGCTGCTTTGAACAAGACATGGTGGAGGGCTCAAGCGTCCTCGGCATGGACACCGAAGACGAAGACGATGGCAAGCTCGGGCAAGGTTTTACGTCGGCCGACGAGTTAGAAGAAATTGACATCGGCTCTGGTGACAAGCCGAGGCCGACGTATATTAGCAAAAATCTATCTCCTCATTGTAGATCCCAGCTCATCAATTTATTAAAAGAATATAAAGATTGTTTTGCTTGGGAGTACTTCGAGATGCCCGGTCTTAGCCGATCAATAGTGGTCCATCAACTGCCGATTAAGGCAGGCTATCGGCCATTCAAACAACCTCCCAGGAAGTTCAAAGCCGATATGTACGACATGATTAAAGCCAAAATAACTCGGCTATACGATGCTGGATTCATTCGGCCTTGCCGATACGCCGAGTGGGTCTCAAACATTGTCACAGTGTTGAAGAAAAACGGTAAACTTAGGGTATGCATCGATTTCAGAGATCTAAACAAGGCCACCCCAAAGGACGAATACCCAATGCCAATAACCGATTTGCTCGTCGATGCTGCTTTAGGCCACAAGATTATTTGTTTCATGGACGACAATGCAGTTTATAATCAGATATTTATGGCCGACGAAGACATCCACAAGACTGCTTTTTGGTGTCCTGGCGCAATCGGCTTGTACGAATGGGTGGTAATGACATTCGGCCTGAAGAATGCTAGGGCAACATATCAACGGGCCATGAACTACAATTTTCATGACATGATCGGCTCACTAGTGGAGATCTACATTGATGACGTGGTTGTCAAGTCCAGAGAGATGGAGAACGACATAACCGATCTGAGACAAGTGTTAAAGCGGACGAGGAAATATGGCCTGAAGATGAATCCACTTAAGTGCGCGTTCGGCGTATCGGCTGGGCAGTTCCTGGGTTTTCTTGTTCATGAAAGGGGAATTGAGGTTACACCAAGGAGCATAAATGCTATCAAAACAATTCAGCCTCCAAAGGACAAGAAACAACTCCAATCTTTGATCGACAAAATCAACTTTATCAGGCGATTCATAGCCAATCTCTCAAAAAAGATGGAGCTGTTCACACCACTGCTTCGGCTGAAAGCCGATCAAGCATTCACGTGGGGGCAGAGCAACAAAAGGCTTTGGACAACATCAAGGATTATCTAAGTTCCCCTCCAGTTCTAATGCCTCCATAAAAAGGGATGTCGTTTAAGCTGTACCTATTAGCCGATAACAACTCAATCGGCTCAGTTTTGATCCAAGAAGTTGAGGGCAAAGAAAAAGCCATCTTGTATCTCAGCCGACGACTACTAGATGCAGAAACAAGGTATTCACCTGTGGAGAAGCTATGCCTGTGCCTCTATTTTTCATTTACAAAGTTAAGGCATTATCTGCTATCCAACGAGTGCACAATAATCTGTAAAGCCAATGTAGTTAAGTACATGCTATCGGCCCCAATGTTGAAGGGAAGAATTGGGAAGTGGATTTTTGCGCTAACAGAGTTTGATTTGAGGTATCAGGCACCCAGGGCAGTCAAAGGACAAGCTATAGCTGATTTTATTCTGGAGAACAAAAATGACTCAATCGGCTCCGTGGAAATTATGCCTTGGACATTGACATTTGACGGCTCGGTTTGCACCAACGGCTGTGGTATCGGCTTAGTCATTATTTCACCCAGGGGGGCAAGTTTCGAATTTGCTTTCGCTATCAACCCCCATGCTACAAATAACCAAGCCGAGTACGAAGCCATCCTTAAAGGATTACATCTACTCAAGGAAGTTGAAGCCGACACCATCGAAATAATGGGAGACTCACTCTTAGTCATCAGCCAATTATCAGCAGAATATGAGTGCAAAAACGATGCGCTGATGGTCTACTATCACCAATGCCGGGAATTAATGGAAGGTTTCCGGCTAGTTACTTTGAAACATATCCCCAGAGAGCAGAACAGAGAAGCCAATGATTTAGCTCATGGGGCATCGGGCTATCGGCCGATGTTGAAAGAGATTGAAATAGAGGTTGCCGCCATTACAGCCGATGACTGGAGGTTTGAAGTCTACAACTATCTCAAGAACCCCTCTCAATCGGCTACAAGGAAATTACGATACAAGGCGCTAAGATATGTTTTGCTCGATGAAGATCTGTACTATCGGACGATTGATGGTGTGCTACTCAAGTGTTTAGGAGCCGATCAGGCCAAAGTGGCTATCGGAGAAGTACGTGAAGGGATTTGTGGCACGCATCAATCGGCCCACAAAATGAAGTGGCTACTGAAGGGTTACGCGGAGGCTACGCTAGCTGAAAACAAAAAATTTTTACCACGCAAACCAGGAACACTTGCAAGTAAGGGCCGATAGATCGTTACCGATTGGAGTATGCAACAGAAACAGCCAATCAGGGCTATTCGATCCGGAACAGTGTAGCCGATTCCCGCAAGCCGACAGCTGATACCCGGGGACAGCCGATTCACCAATCAGCCGATTCGCGGAGTCGACTGACCGCGTTCTCGCGTCTCGCTCCGATGCGCTCGACCGCAGCCGATTTGCCGCAGCCGCCTTGCTCCGAAGTACCACAGCCGATGAATCAGCGCGCAACGTATCTACCGGTATCCACACGTCCGGGGACAGAACGCCGAACACCCGTGTGCTAGCACGCGATGCAAGGCTAGGGTTTGGCTCGAAAGTGGGGAGGGTTTCCGTGGAGATTGATCTCGGCGACTTCGTTGCGGATTCGGTTCAATGCGATGCGAAACTCTCCACCCTCGCCCCTTTATATAGAGTTGGCCGATGGGACTAGTGGCTGATCAGACTCTATTTCAAATCGGATCCTATCCGAATCTCATAGAGTCGGCTGCCCATACGTCGTAAGACCATAGGACTCTATCCGATCGGATCCCTATCCGATCGAGCCGTATCCGAGTCCAACTCGAATGCCTCGTTCTTATCCCCTTAAGCGTGCGACCCGTAGGTTCAGGTATACTCGGTTTCGGCTATAGTCTAACTTAGCCGACCGTCGGCTCGAGTCCAACTCAGCCGACTGTCAACAGCGGCGCCTAGCAAGCACATATTGACACCATAATATACAAGAATATAATGTCGGCTCTGAACCTGTAATGTGTACACAAATCCCTTTGCCTCACGATACCAATTAAGCTATAGGCAAGATGTGTGCCATCCCATCAATAGCTTAACCATTCACTCGAACCGTATTGGATTATCCGTCCGTTGATTGACTCCTCAATCAACTTAGCATGGCCATGCATTTCCATAATCCATTACCTCGAGGGGCCCAGATATCTCTCTCCAAAGGAGGGGCAAATTCCATCTTGATCACTCACATCCCACTCCATGTTTCATAGCAAACCCGAAAACTACCTTTATAACTACCCCATTGGAATAGCGTTTGGTAGTCCCAAAGTAGGCTACTACACATGTTGGAATCCATGGTGATCTCAGGTCTAAGGACTTTGTACCAACACTACTTGAGACCAACTAATGGCACATTAATTCCCGTAGTGTCTCATGGTGGGTCTATCCAACAATGTGTTCTCTAACACATGTGTCCATGTTTATTGATTTGGTATCTCCATACCCATGATCTATGAGACATGATCATTAATCAATAAACATGCCGATCTTAGAATCATATTTGTTCCAACAATATGACATATGATCAGGGATCGTTTAGAAATAGATTCATACATAAAGAGTCTCATAAATAAGTCACGTACTTATTGATCAATACCAGATGTCTATTTTATGGAACTGAATAACACTTTATTCATAAATACATAAACATTGACGTGATATCCAACATCTCCATGTTGCCTCTAGGGCATATCACTAACAGCTACTTCGCCGAGCAGGATATTTCTGGCCGACAATGCTGGAGGACTGTTTCAAATATTATAAGGGTTGCTAGGATTGTCAAAAATTTGGCGCCATACAACGAGCGCCAGCGTTGGCTTTGAACTCAATTATCAAGCCTTGGCCATTCAGAGGATGGGGTATTGATATGATCGGCCAGATCAATTCATCCTCAAGCAAAGGACACAAATTTATTCTGGTGGCAACAGACAACTTCACAAAATGGGTGGAGGCAGTTCCTCTGAAGAAAGTGGATTCTAAGGACGCAATCGAGTTTGTCAAAGAGCACATTATCTACCAATTTGGCATCCCGCAAACCATTACAACTGACCAGGGATCTATATTCATATCGGATGAGTTTTTTCACTCTGCCGACGGCATGGGGATCAAGCTACTCAATTCTTCGCCGTACTACGCACAGGCCAACGGGCAAGCCAAAGCTTCAAATAAAAGTTTGATTAAGTTAATTAAAAGAAAGATCTCTGAATACCCCAAGCAATGGCACAGCTGATTAGCAGAATCACTGTGGGCATATCGGATGGCATGCCATGGCTCAATTCAAGTTCCTCTGTAGAAGCTGGTCTACGGGCATGAGGCGGTGCTACCATGGGAAATCGTCATCTGCTCAAGGCGCATTCAACTACAGGATCAACTCATAGCCGATGATTATTATCACTTGATGGTGGACGAATCAGAAGACTTAGTTTTATCAGGATGAGGGCCTTGGAAAAAGTTACAAGGGATAAAGAACGAGTAGCCAGACATTATAATAAAAAAGTGATGCCTAAATCTTTTGAAGAGGGCGAGCTCGTTTGGAAATTAATATTGCCGATCGAATCGAGAGACAACAAATTCGGCAAGTGGTCACCAAATTGGGAAGGGCCTTTCAAGATCCACAAATGCGTCTCTAAAGGGGCTTATATGCTAGAAGGTTTAGATGGAGAAGTATTTGGGAGGGCTCTCAATGCAAAATACCTGAAAAAATACTACCCAAGCGTATGGATCAACTCATGATTCGGCTCTGTTTGCTGAGCCGATTTACGACAGCCGATGTCTTCTTTCAATAAGGCATCGCCTTTAGGAATTTTTATGCAACATTTTTCCCCTAAGTTTTCTACGGTCGGCTAACGATTGGCCGATCGCGACGACAATGAGGTGCAAATGGCTTGGATTCACAATTTTTGTCGACACCGAAGCTATCAACAAAATTTGGGGGGCATATACATACACGAGCCGATTACAAAATTGGGTGTCAGGAAATTTTTTAAACTTCACAATCGGCAGTCAATATAAAGGCGTTTTAAGTGATTGGGATCGGCGGCCATAATTCAAGTGTTAAGATCGACGGTCGTGGTGTGGTTTTGGAATCGGCAAACGTGACGGACGGCTAGAGCCGATTTCAGCATAAGCAATTTGGAATTTAACAGCTATACTAAGACAATGCATAAGGTGAAGCCAATTTCATTCACGATCACGGTTTCAAAATCGACAAGTTGTATTGAAGGCTTTCATGAGCCAATTATAAAAGTCGACGAATATTTTATAGAAAGCCGAAGCCGAGTTCATTCATGACCACGGGTTAGAAACTAACAAGCTATGTTTAAACGTTCAAGTAAAGCTGATTACAAAAGCTGGATGGGTATATTACATAGGGCAGTAGCCGATTTTAGAATACAAAGTATTACATCACAAGTTAATCTCTTCAGGAAATCGGCTATAGCCGACAGCGCTGTCCGCCTGATTCGGTCCACCTCCGCGATGGCCTTGACGTCGTCAGCTTCGGACCCAGCCACCGGCCGAATGCCTTTCACCAAGTCACGGAGATGCTCCACGGCCGCCTTAATGCTTTGACGTTGTGCGTCGATCTCGGCTGGCAGGCCGGCCATGTACTCCTTATGGACATTGATCTCGTTTGTGACTTGAACGAGATCGGCCATCAGCTGGTCCTGGCGTGAGAGTAGTTGCTCGAGTTTCGTGACCGGCTCAGTCTTCAGGCGATCGAAGGTGGCCTTCTGAGCTTCGATGGCTTCCTTGGTGGACTGGACGGTTGCCGACCGTGTTTGATTCTCCCGCCGGTCGGCTATTCGCTGCTGGGCCCACTCGTACTTGAGTTGTGCGCCTCAAGGAAGGTCGCCGGCACAATGGCGTCGGCTATCGCCTTCGGCAGCTGGCCTTGGATCATCCTAAAGCGCGCGCAGTTCGAGCTGCTGTCGGCTACCAGCGTGTCCAGCGAGGCCTCCAGCCGATTGCCGATGTCGGCTAGACTGGCCCTCAGGTCCTCGTCCGGTGTCACCAGCGCCTCCCCGCCGATCTCGCCAGACTCCTCGAACTCTGACAAATCGAAGCTGAGGAGGTCGACTATGTTCTGCAAAAGGAAGATGATGATTAGAAAAGAGTTGTTAAGTTGGCAGAGCCGGTCATAAAATTCGGTTTACCTTGGGCACCGGGGTCGGAGCAACTTGTTCGGCTGGTTCGTCGCCTGCAGCCGATGGGGCCTCATCATCGGCGCCATTGCCGTCGCCCGTGGTGGTCCCGATGTGCTCACTCGACGCCTCGGGGGCAGCCGACGGAGATCGTGGAAGCTGCAAAAGAAAGGGTGTTAGCGGTCAAATCGGCTAAGTTTTATAAATCAAATTGCAAGGGGTGGTTACCGATGGTGCACAACACAGAGTGCGGCCAGCCAATTTCTTGACTTAAGAAGGATGTGTTCGCTCAGATGCAAGTGATATTATCATAATGTTAGTGATATGCCCTAGAGGCAACATGGAGATGTTGGATATCACGTCAATGTTTATGTATTTATGAATAAAGTGTTATTCAGTTTCATGAAATAGACATCTTGTATTGATCAATAAGTACGTGACTTATTTATGAGACTCTTTATGTATGAATCTATTTCTAAACGATCCCTGATCATATGTCATATTGTTGAAACAAATATGATTCTAAGATCGGCATGTTTATTGATTGATGATCATGTCTCATAGATCATGGGTATGGAGATACCAAATCAATAAACATGGACATATGTGTTGGAGAACACATTGTTGGATAGACCCACCATGAGACACTACAGAATTAATGTGCCATTAGTTGGTCTCAGGTAGTGTTGGTACAAAGTCCTTAGACCTGAGATCACCATGGATTCCAACATGTGTAGTAGCCTACTTTGGGACTACCAAACGTTGTTTCGTAACTGGGTAGTTATAAAGGTAGTTTTCGGGTTTGCTATGAAACATGGAGTGGGATGTGAGTGATCAAGATGGAATTTGCCCCTCCTTTGGAGAGATATCTCTGGGCCCCTCGAGGTACTGGATTATGGAAATACATGGCCATGCTGAGTTGATTGAGGAGTCAATCAACAGACAGATAATCCAATACTGTTCGAGTGAAAGGTTAAGCTATTGAAGGGATGGCACACATCTTGCCTATAGCTTAACTGGTATCGTGAGGCAAAGGGATTTGTGTACACATTACAGGTTCAGAGCCGATATTATTCTTGTATACTATGGTGTCAATATGTGCTGCTAGGCGCCGCTGTTGACGGGTCGGCTGAGTTGGACTCGAGCCAACGATCGGCTAAGCTAGACTATAGCCGAAACCGAGTATACCTGAAACTACATGGTCGCATGCTTAAGGGGATAAGAACAGGCATTCGAGTTGGACTCGAATACGGCTCGATCGGATAGGGATCCGATCGGATAGAGTTCTATGGGCTTACGACGTATGGGCGGCCAACTCTATGAGATTCGGATGGGATCCGATTCAAAATAGAGTCCTGATCGGCCACGAGTACCAGTCGGCCAACTCTATATAAAGGGGTGAGGGGTGGAGAGCTATCAAGGACATCAAGTCAATTGATTGTGCCGAAATCAATCTGATCACATGCGGCTTTAGAAGTCGTCGAGATCAATCTCCACAGAAACCCTCCCCACCTTTGAGCCTAGCCTTGCATCGCGTGCTAGCACACGGTTGTTCGGCGTTCTGTCCCCGGACGTGTGGATACCGGTAGAGGCGCTGCTACGTTGCGCGCTGTTGATCAGCTTCGGGACCGCCGTGTGCGTACCCCTTATAGGTCGTCTCGGTGCCGTATCTCTGCGATAGGTAGAAAATGTTTCTACGCCTAACTTGTTTTTGCAGAGAATGCTTTGAGATGGTATGGCCCTATTGTATGTATGAGATGCATGTGATGCATGTAATATTCTTTCATATGTAAATCCCTGTAATATTCTTTCATATGTGCAATGCTTGTAATATTCTTTCACGACCTACGAGTCGATGTAATCTTCAATTAGAGCTTCTATAGTAGTAGCTTAGTTTGAAGAAATCAAGTATCATGCACATTGGAAGATGGTGCCGAAGATGGAGATCCTCAGCACCGACATGGAGATGGAGATCACCATGTGAAGGGGGCCATACTATTTCATTATATGCTATTCTATCTGCTTTCATATATGTGATATGTTTGTTTGATAGGATAGCATCCCTCGCAAAATTAAGTAGTAAAGATGCCCTTCCAAACGTTGCACCCGTCACCGTTATGCTCGTCAATGGTGGGTATGCTAAAGCAGAGTGCCATTCTCTATCATAACACGAGGAGGTTTATGTCGGACATATACAGCAAGAGCGTCTGGTTGACTTAACAAAGCTATCAAAACAGTTTTGGGCCTTGGGGCATAGGTTGGCGCCGGGGCATGAAGATGCCACACCAACAACAAGAGTCACATAGAGATGTGATTAGCAAAGTGTTGCTTACCGATGTTATTAATTTTCTAGCAGTGATGCCAAAGCTCACTAGAAATTAATTAACATGTGGATCTTGACCCAGTACGTAACCTAGAGGGAAGGTGTAAAATACGTAATGGGAGTCTAATGTTAAATTGTTTAACAATAGACATAGCATAAACATTGTGCTAAACTTTGCTTTTTCGTTGTAGAATAAATGGCGGCTAATACTACACCCAGTACCTTTAATTTGCGATCTATTCTCGAAAAGGAAAAATTAAATGGAACAAACTTTATGGATTGGTATCGCAACTTGAGAATTGTTCTCAAGCAAGAGCGTAAGAAGTACGTTCTTGAAGTACCCTATCCTGAGGATTTGCCAAATAATGCCACTACAACTGCACGGAGGGCTTATGAGAAGCACACTAATGATGCCCTAGATATAAGATATCTCATGCTTGCTACAATGTCTCCTGAGCTTCAGAAGCAATATGAGAGCAGCGATGCTCACACTATTATTCAGGGACTGCGTGGCATGTTTGAGAACCAAGCTCGGCCGAGAGGTTCAACACCTCAAAGTCCTTGTTTGCGTGCAGGCTTGTTGAGGGGAATCCCGTCAATCCGCATGTGATAAAGATGATTGGCTACATTGAGAGTCCGGAAAACTAGGTTTTCCCCTTAGCCAAGAGTTGGCTACGATGTGATTCTCCGCCGCTCCCTCCGAGCTTCGAGCCATTCATATTAAACTATCACATGAACAATATGGATAGAACCTTGGCTGAATTGCATGGGATGCTAAAGACAGCCGAGGAGAGTATCCAGAAAACGGTCATCATGTGATGATGATGCGAAGGCAAAGCGCAAACCACTTGTCAAGAAACTTTGCACCAAGAGGAAGTTAACTCCCGATGAGATCGCGAGTGCCTCCAATGCAAAGAAGGGCAAGAAGGGGTCGGCGGCATCAGATGCCGTTTGCTTCTATTGCAAGGAGACATGACACTGGAAGAGGAACTGCAAGAAGTACATGGAGGATCTCAAAAAGAAGCAAAGTATGACTTCGCTTCAGGTATTAATGTTATAGACATTAATCTTGCTACTTCACCTACCGACTCTTGGGTATTTGATACCGGATCGCAGCTCATATTTGCAAATCGTTGCAGGGAATGAGAAGAAGTAGAGGATTGAGAAGGGGTGAGGTGAACTGCGCGTCGGCAATGGAGCAAGCGTTGCTACCTTCTGTCGCACAAGCACCACTTCATCTACCTTCGGGATTAGTTTTGGAATTGAATAATTGTTATTGTATTCCAACACTATGTCAAACATCAGAAGTCCAAACACATACTTCAGCGATATCATCTCATCCGCGAGATAGTGGACAGAGGTGATGTCAAGATATGCAAAGTGCACACGGATCTCAACACAGCCGATCCGCCGACAAAACCTCTCCCTCACCGAAGCATGAGGCGCACACAAGAGCAATGGGTATTAGATACTTACATGATTGACTCTAGTGCAAGTGGGAGATTGTTAGTGATATGCCCTAGAGGCAACATGGAGATGTTGGATATCACGTCAATGTTTATGTATTTATGAATAAAGTGTTATTCGGTTCCATAAAATAGACATCTGGTATTGATCAATAAGTACGTGACTTATTTATGAGACTAGATATGTATGAATCTATTTCTAAACGATCCCTGATCATATGTCATATTGTTGGAACAAATATGATTCTAAGATCGGCATGTTTATTGATTGATGATCATGTCTCATAGATCATGGGTATGGAGATACCAAATCAATAAACATGGACATATGTGTTGGAGAACACATTGTTGGATAGACCCACCATGAGACACTACATGAATTAATGTGCCATTAGTTGGTCTCAGGTAGTGTTGGTACAAAGTCCTTAGACCTGAGATCACCATGGATTCCAACATGTGTAGTAGCCTACTTTGGGACTATCAAACGCTATTCCGTAACTGGGTAGTTATAAAGGTAGTTTTCGGGTTTGCTATGAAACATGGAGTGGGATGTGAGTGATCAAGATGGAATTTGCCTCTCCTTTGGAGAGATATCTCTGGGCCCCTCGAGGTACTGGATTATGGAAATGCATGGCCATGCTAAGTTGATTGAGGAGTCAATCAACAGACAGATAATCCAATACGGTTCGAGTGAAAGGTTAAGCTATTGAAGGGATGGCACACATCTTGCCTATAGCTTAACTGGTATCGTGAGGCAAAGGGATTTGTGTACACATTACAGGTTCAGAGCCGATATTATTCTTGTATACTATGGTGTCAATATGTGCTGCTAGGCGCCGCTGTTGATGGGTCGGCTGAGTTGGACTCGAGCCGACGATCGGCTAAGCTAGACTATAGCCGAAACCGAGTATACCTGAACCTGCTGTGGTCGCACGCTTAAGGGGATAAGAATAGGCATTCGAGTTGGACTCGACATGGCTCGATCGGATAGGGATCCGATCGGATAGAGTCCTATGGGCTTACGACGTATGGGCGGCCAACTCTATGAGATACGGATGAGATCCGATTCAAAATAGAGTCCTGATCGGCCACGAGTCCCAGTCGGCCAACTCTATATAAAGGGGTGAGGGGTGGAGAGCTATCAAGGACATCAAGTCAATTGATTGCGCCGAAATCAATCTGATCACACGCGGCTTTAGAAGTCGTCGAGATCAATCTCCACAGAAACCCTCCCCACCTTCGAGCCTAGCCTTGCATCGCGTGCTAGCACACGGGTGTTCGGCGTTCTCTCCCGGACGTGTGGATACGGTAGAGGCGCCTGCTACGTTGCGCGCGTTGATCGGCGGATCGGCCGCAACAGAGCGATCGGCTGATTGGCGAGTCGGCTGTCCCCGCAATTGGCGTCGGCTTGCGGGAATCGGCTACACAGTTCCTGATCGGATAGCCCCGATTGGCTATTTCGCTGCACACTCCAATCGGTAACGATCTATCGGCCCTTACTTGCAAGTGTTCCTGGTTTGCGCGGTAAAAAGTTTTTGTTTTCGGCTAGCGTAGCCTCCGCGTAACCCTTCACATAAGGCCGAATTTGATGAGACGAGAACTTATCGGCCGATTTTACGCGGGGGACTCGGAAATGGCGGGACGTCGGCTGGACCGTTGACGGTTCATGGCTCGAGCTCGGATTCACCGCCGCTCCAACGGCCGCCGTATCTCCTCGCTAGCAACAACGTCATCAAGAAACCGCTCGACGCTCGGGTCCAAGGGGGGAGGCTGTCGGCCGGCGCGATCGGCTTCTTCTCTTTCAGCTTCTTGGGGGCAGGCGCGGCCAATGGCCGTACGGGAGGCGTGGCTCTTTTCTTGTGAGCTATCGGCTCGCGCACCTACCCGCGCAGTAGGGACGCCAGTTTCGGCGCGTCCCAGCCGATCGCCGATGGAGCAAGGCCGCCCCCATCCAGAACACCTATGCGGTATTCGATGGGAATCTCGGAGTCACTCACCGTCGGCCGCTCCGTCTCGGTCTCCTGCAAACGAAAGAGGACAAGTGTTAGTCGGCTACATCGGCCGATGATAAGAAAAGAAGAATCATTTGGAGCTCAAAACTTACCGAGGGGATTTCTTCGAGCAGCAGCAAGTCGACATAATAAGACGAACGTTGATGGAAGATATGCCGCTTGATCTCGGCCCACCATTGGTCGTAGGCTGCGCTCTTCTTGAGCGCCAGAATCATCTCGCCGGTGCTGCCAAGGGGAGGGCCGGCTATGTTCAGCAGCCGATGCATTATCAATTCTTGGCTCACAACTCCCCTCGTCTCGATCTTGTCGACATAGTAGAAGCCGACGGGCAGTTGCCCAAGACCAAACTGCCTTGTAGCCAACGCCGGATAGTAAAATTCATAAGCTATCGCCACTGATCGGCCCTGGTGGATCCCGGTCGGCAAGATGTAGGGCGTCAGAGCGGCGGTGAACAGCTCCCTGTATTTTGGGTTGTCGGCTGAGTTGATGTCTTCCCAGTTGAAGTCGGCTGGCACCTCGAACAGTGCCTGATCCCGGTAAAAGTACCAGTGCGGTTCTCGCGCGATAGCCCGTCATACATGGCGATGAACCACTCGGCCAGCAGGTTGGTCGATTGCTTTGAGCCCGCATGCACAGCCGCTGCCTCTCCGTAGCTCATGCACCTCGTGGTGGTGATCTCGTTGCCGTCTTCATCTTCGATTGACTCCGGCCTTGGGAAACAGCCTCGGTCGGGCGGCCGACCGGCTATTTTCGGGTCGCCGCACTAGCCGATTTGTAGAAACCACCGGGGCCGTCGGTGTTGACAGGGGCATTGGCGGCTATCTTCGCGGCAGCTTAATGCTTCATCTGGTACAGGTAGCCAAGGAGGTACTTCCCTAGCGCGAGCTTATTCTCGTCGGCTAGGGATTCACTATGACTGCCGGTTGGCGATCGACCCAGCCTCGATCCACGGACAGGAACTTTTCTAGCCACATCATAAAGAACACGACGTGTTTCCTGTGGTCGACCGATCCATCCTTCATGTTTTGAGCGATGTAGCCGCTCCACCCGCCGATGGCTTTGGTCTTGAATTGTTGTTGCCCCTTTCGACTCAGGTTTCTAGGGTTAGCGGACGCCAGGATATCCAGTCCGGTCGTCATATATACGTCGGCTAGAGTGACTATCATTGGCCCCTACTGGAACATGAAGGCATTGAAGTTGTCGTTCCAAAAGTACGTCGCAACCGACATCAGTGGCTCATCCTTCTCCATGCCGGTCACAGATAAAGCTAGGCACTAGGCTATCTCGGTTTCCTCCCACTAAGCGTACTTGGCCGATTGGCCCCTCTTATACCACTCAATCCATGAGGCGTCTGTGGTCGGCCACGACTTAAAAGTCCCATTCCAGTGAGCTAGGGATGGCTTCCTAGTGTTGTAAGGGATCCTGTTGGTCTCGGCTATGATTATATCGGCTAGGTCAGTGTTGCCAATAGGACAGAGAAAGTATCTCTTTTCTTGAGTCAAACTTGGGATGACTACTTGATGTGACAAAGCACGTTTGGAAAAGAAAATTGCTAATCAAGAACAGTGAAGGCATGATGAACGTAACAACGCTAGGAGGCATGGTGAAAGGAAATCTGAAAAGGAAGAGTTTTGAACCGACGGGCGTACCTCGGGAACTCGGAGGCGGTGGCGGCCGGTGCGGTGGCGCGGGGGTGCGGCGGCGGCCGATGCGACGGTGGCGGCCAGTGCGGCGGCGGTGTTGGAGGCCATTGGGGTCGTCGGAGATGGATCCGGCTCCTGGTTCGCAAGGATCGCCGGGATGTGATGAAGAGCGTCGGTGAATCATCGGAGAGGAGAGAGGAAATGAAGGCTTGTTTGCGAAGTGTTTGAGTGTGTTTTGAAGGCGTGATCGTTTTGGGCGAGGTAAAGGACTATTTAAAGGGCATTTGGGGTAGCTAAAACGGTTTAGGTCAGAAAAGAGCGAGAATTTGAACAGGCAACAAATCCGCAACACTTCGTAACATGGACTTGGGGGCATGTGTTAACGCCTAAATTTGGTAACCGAACCCTAAGTTCTAGCAAGGTTAAAATGTAATCCGATCAACCGGTTTGACGGAGAAACAGAGGCCGCATCGGCCGAGAAGCGATCGCCTATGAAGCCGCCGGCTAAGGTTGTATCGGATAAGAATAGCCGGTAGCCGATTCTAGGTTCAGAGAAGATAAAACCGTTTCCGATGAAAGTGCTTGGAGATAAAGTGAAGGATTCGGTTATTAGTTTGCACGTTAAAAGATATTGCCATCTATGGATAGAGTCCTGTAACGGCAATTGTATCTGTAAATTAGGAATTTGTTTAAACTGTTTATTGTAATGCGGCGTGGGTCCTTCCCAGGATATCGTTGTATTTTAAATAGTAGTTTAGATAGAGTCCAGGGTCTTTACAGATAATATTATTCTTGAGTATAAATATGACCCGAGACCCCTGTAAAAGATATTCAACAATCAATCAAACAAATTTCGGCGCATCGCCAAACCTTTTCTTCAGACAAGCAATTGATTTGGCTCCGGGCTGCATCGTTTCGATCCCCAAATCCTGGTAAATGCTTGCCATTAGTGGTATGTTCTACTGATTCTACTGCTTCCATCGTAATGACACATTAGATTCAGGGGTTTATACTGCGCTATTTACCATATATCGCATATAAACCGGAGTAATATTTTGATCTATCCCGCCATCGGCCGTTCTATCAAGAACCCACAACCGATAGGGCTAGATCTAAAGGTTGAACTAGTTTATATGCGGTATATACCGTCTCAAGAGGTATAAATCAGCTACAATAGATCAGGTTGTTCTTTTTATACTTAATGCTACATCAACATCGAACTATTAAGTCGTTTTTAGAACTTTGAATGATCTGTTCAGTTAGATTTATATGTTTAGAGACAGTGCCGGGGTTTCAGCCGGTCTTACCTGCCCTGATATATTTTTAGTATATTTATTACTAGATTTATGTTAGGACCGCCTCTTATATTAAGATCTCATTCTTGTCGGACATCATAAGCCGAAATCGGCCTGCTAGCAGCAGCCGACGACCGATTTCCTAGGCTAAGTATATCTGGTTCAAGAATGGTATCTTTTCATAAGAATCATCGGAGTACTAGCCGATCTAAAGTTAGCTTTTCAGTATCGGCTAGGTTATCAATACATATATTTATTATCCTTTATTGTATTTGGGTTAAGCGGCTAGTGTTGTCTCGGTATAGCCGATCCATTCTAGTCACTTGGCTTAAATATATTTTAGGATAGCATATATATGCTCATGGATTCCCTCAGCGATTCAGTGGAGATCTAACCTAACCCTTAACGCATGTATCATCTTTTTTCTTGTTGGTTAACAGATCAAACCAACTGGCACGTCCTGTACTGCACAGGCAGCCGAGAACGACCTGCACTGGAGCTAAGCAGATCTCCCAGGCCAGCGTGTAGAGAAATTTCTCATTAACACCATTGTATTGTTTTTAGCTCTACTTTTTTGGTATGCTCATTTCTCCAATGTTTGTTGATGGAATAAAATCTAGCGATATACAGTTTTCAAAAAGAGAAAATAATGCTTTGTATTGGCTAGACACGAAGTGTTCACAGGTAACTATTATGATGAGCCAAGTCATAAACACACCTTTTCATTTGCATCACTCTGAAAGCTTTTAATATATGTCATCATTCTCAAAAAAGACATTAGTATTTTATTGATGAGGACATCACCGCCACCGATACGTCCACCCCTCCACTTGGTCCCCTTACTCGTGCTCGTGCTCGACAACTTAACCATCAGATAAGCTCCTTCTTAAGCACTTGTCCATCTTGTTTAGACAACGGAGACACTTGCACCGTTGTTTTGCTCAGAATGAAGAACAGGAGCCAAAGGGGAAAGGATTCACAAGCTCCGTGTTCGGGCAGCAGAACAACACCAACTTCTGACGGGTGCTGCGACTTCATACGGACTCCGATTGGGGTGATCTTGGACTTCCTGGAAAGCCTATCAAGTCTATTTTCAAATGGATTTGGAATCACCTTCAAATTCGCCCTGAGTCAACGGGAATCGTCAAAATGGTCGTGACTGGTACTGTGTTACCAGAACTTGGGCTGATGGGCCTTGTATCAAGTTGGGCCCATTAGGGGCGCGTCCTAGGGTTTGGGGGAGACATCCTGGTCGTCTCCAACCTCACAAATACCCCAGCAGCCGCCACTCTAGGGTTGGGTTTTGTTGAGTTGCATTCTTAGCCATTGTTGCTAGTCGCTTGTCGGAATAGCGCATCCGGATAAGCTGCCCTACTTCCCGCCTTCTAACCCCACATATTGTATCTTGGATTCGAATCCCTCATTCCTATTTGGTAATTTCAATACCTGTTATCTTGTTCTTGCAAGTTTCTTCGATTTGCTTGCAGGATTGAGAGCCCTAGTGGCTGGTGTCGTGCTCCACAAGGTGCGGCATCCTTGGAGGTGGTGTACGGTTGCTAAGGCGCAGCACTTGAGAGAGCTGTAGTCGGACCGCCAACGTCATCCCCTTCCCCAAATCGAGTTACCCCCTGCCTCTCATCGAAAGATCGGGCACCAACCCTAGCGGGTTCACATCATTTGGTATCGAGCTCAAGGTTTATCGGTGAGAGATTTCGTTTCAGCCCTTTGAGCCTTTGCTAGTACTACTTGGTTAGGGCTTGCTGAGTTTTTGGTTGCTTTGGTTGTGTCAAGTTGCTGGTTCCTTTGGTCTAATCCACTAGAGTTTCGAGTTCTTGTCACCCCTTAGCACCAAGTTACCAATCTTTGCGTTTAGAACTCAGATCTGAATGTTGAGTTCGAGTTGATTCGGAATCAGATCTGTATCTGGTTTCTTGAGTTACATATCTTCCACATACGAGCTCGGATCTTGGTGTTTAGATACAGGCTGGAAAGGCTACGAGTAGCTTTACAAGATTGCTTTTGGCCACAAGTTCTAATTCGGCCTCATTCCTGCTGTAACTCGCCCGTCAAGTTTAGTGCTGTTTTTGTTACTTGTGCTGTCCAACTCGCACTAGTTGTCTTGTGTGCTTTGAGGACCTCCCTCTGCATATTTGCTAGTCTGAAAGGGGAGAAACAAAGAGGAAAAAGGCAGAAAGGTGCAAAGAAAGAATGAAAGAAAAGCCGCACCAAAAGAAAAAGAAACCACAACAACATTGAGCTGAATTCAGACCAAGAAAGGTTGTGTTGTTTGCAGCAGTTCGAGTGTCATAGGTACTTGATAGCTTGTGTCAATTGGTCATATTAGGTGCTGTCATTTGTGGCTAGGCTCGCGTCTCTAGCTTGGTTTAGCCTAGGACCAGCACTTACCATCATTTGAACAATTATTCAGCTTGCTTGAGACTAATGTGGTGCTAGTATTTTCCTTGTGCAATTTTTCATCCTTCCTACAGCTCCACACACACAACTACAGCTTCTCCAAGTGCTTGTATTGCTGCTGCACCGATACATTGCTTCCTAGGTGCCTCCTTGCTGGTTGCCTTCACATCCCGATTGGCAAGGTAAGAACTTGTAAGAGCTTGCTTAATAGGTTGAGAGTGAGCGACTCCACTTGAACACAAACCCAATAGGTGTAGGGCCTGTTTCCTTTCACTTGCTTGTTTGCTCTTGTCTTTCTTACTATGGCAGAACCGAGGAAGAAGACGATCGTCGACATTCTCCCCGCACCGGTGCTCTTATTCATGATGTACTCGCGTCGAGTGAGGCTGCACACCGAAGGCCTTGATGCAGATTTGCAGATCACAAATGAGAAGCTTGGGCAATTGGAGGATGCACAGATTACTACCAACAATCGGCTTGGTACCTTGGAGGCATCCATTCAACGAGTGGACGCCAGCCTTGCGCTCTCTTGAGGCGATTCGATGACTTTGCGGCTCGAGGCAATCACAACCGTCACCCGGATCACCACCATGATCAGCACCATCTTGAAGATGAAGGGGATGAGAACAACTACCCCGCCGACATCGAAGATGAAGAAAGACGCCATCGACGCCTGCGAACAGCACCGTCGTGGTGTGGGCGGAGGACACCGCCGCCGTGAAGTGCACCATAACAACAACAACAACGAAGCTTTCCACAAGATTAAATTCCGGTACCACCCTTTGATGGCAAATATGACCCCGATGCTTACCTTACTTGGGAAATTGCTGTTGATCAAAAATTTACATGTCATGAATTTCCCGAAAACACTCGTGTTAGGGCTGCTACTAGTGAATTTACTGATTTTGCTTCGTTTGGTGGATTGAACATTGCAAGAAAAATCCCGATAACATACCACCTACTTGGGATGCTTTGAAAAGGGTCATGCGGGCTAGATTTGTTCCTTCTTACTATGCCCGAGACATGTTGAATAGGTTGCAAGCAATTGAGACAAGGAACTAAAAGTGTAGAAGAGTACTTTCGGAATTGCAAATGGGCATGCTGCGTTGTAATCTAGAGGAGGATGAGGAACCTGCTATGGCTAGATTTTTGGGTGGATTAAATAGGGAGATTCAGGACATTCTTGCCTATAAGGATTATAACAATGTCACCCGTTTATTTCACCTTGCTTGCAAAGCTGAAAGAGAAGTGCAGGGACGACGTGCCGCACCAAGACTAACATTTCTGCAGAAAGACTAGCTCGTGGCAGCCACGCACAACTTCTACTTCGCCACACGTGCCGCTGCACCATCCTCTTCATTGAGTAGGGCAACACCTCCTCCATCCAAGGACAAGTCCCGTGCTGCTCCATCAAATTCAGCAGCAAAGACCGTCCAAAACCCGTAGAGAGCTCTTCATCCGTTGCCTCCACGGGTAGAACAAGAGACATTCAGTGCCACCGCTGCAAGGGCTATGGACATATGATGCGTGATTGTCCAAGCAAGCGCGTGATGATTGTTAGAGATGATGGTGAGTACTCCTCGCTAGTGATTTTGATGAAGATACACTTGCTTTGCTTGCGGCTGACCATGTAGGTGAAGAAGAGGAGGAGCACATTGGTGCGGACGATGCAGCACACTATGAGAGCCTTGTTGTGCAGCGTGTGCTTAGTGCACAAATGGAACAAGCGGAGCAAAATCAGCGGCACACCTTGTTTGTGGTTAAAGAGAGATCTTGCCGCATGATCATTGATGGAGGGAGCTGCAACAACTTAGCTAGCAGCGAGATGGTGGAGAAATTGGCACTCCCTACACAGCCACATCCTCATCCATACTACATTCAAGTGGCTCAACAACGGTGGTAAGGCGAAGGTAACTAAACTTGTGAGAATCAACTTTGCCATTGGATCCTACAAAGATGTTATTGAATGTGATGTTGTGCCTATGCAAGCATGTAGTATCCTGCTAGGTAGACCATGGCAATTTGATAGAGACTCCATGCATCATGGTAGATCAAATCGTACTCCTTTTCATACCATGAGAAGAAGATTGTGTTACATCCTATGTCCCCGAAATGATTTTAAAGGATGAACTTGCTAGAGCTAACAAATTGAACAAATTGGAGCATGCTAAGAGTGAAAATCATATTGTAGTAAATGATCTTGAGAAGCATAAACACAAGAATAGCAAATCTGCTCATGATAACAAGAAGGAAATTAAGTTAAAGGGAGCTTGCTTGATTGCTACAAAATCTGAAATAAATGAGCTGATTGCTTCTACCTCCCTTGCTTATGCTTTGGTCTGTAAAGAAGCATTGATTTCACTCCATGAATTGCAGCCTACTTTGCCTCCCGCCATTGCTAACCTTTTGCAGGAGTATTCGATGTGTTTCCAAGTGAGATTCCACCGGGATCGCCACCTATTCGAGGGATTGAGCATCAAATTGATCTCATTCCTGGAGCTTCATTGCCCAACCGTGCGCCATACAGACCAATCCAGAGGAGACAAAGGAGATTCAACGCCAAGTGCGGAGCTACTCGACAAAGGTTATGTGCGTGAGTCTCTTAGTCCTTGTGTTGTTTCGGTATTACTTGTGCCAAAGAAAGATGGAACATGGCGCATGTGTGTGGATTGTAGGGCTATCAATAATATCACCATTCGTTACCGTCATCCTATTCCACGCCTAGATGATATGCTTGATGAGTTGAGTGGTGCCGTTGTGTTTTCTAAGGTTGATTTACGTAGTGGGTACCACCGCATTCGTATGAAATTGGGAGATGAATGGAAAACCGCTTTTAAAACAAAGTTTGGGTTGTATGAGTGGCTGGTCATGCCTTTTGGTCTCACTAATGCACCTAGCACATTCATGAGATTGATGAATGAAGTTCGCGCGCTTTATTGGCGATTTGTAGTTGTATACTTTGATGACATTTCGATTTATAGCAAATCACATGAGGAACATCTTGAACACTTGCGTGCTGTTTTTGATGCATTGCGTGATGCACGTTTATTTGGTAACCTTGAGAAGTGCACATTTTGCACAGATCGGGTGTCTTTTCTTGGCTATGTTGTGACACCACAGGAATTGAAGTTGATCAAGCCAAGGTTGAAGCGATACATAGCTGGCCGGTACCTACAACTGTTACCCAAGTGCGAAGTTTTCTGGGACTTGCTGGTTTCTATCGTCGCTTCGTGAAGGACTTTAGCGCCCTTGCTGCCCCGCCGCATGAGCTTACCAAGAAGGGAGTGATCTTCAAATGGACAGATGCACATCGGACGCCTTCGACATGCTTAAAGATAAGTTAACACATGCACCTTTGCTCCACTTCCCGATTTCAATAAAACCTTTGAGCTTGAATGTGATGCTAGTGGAATTGGTTTGGGAGGTGTCCTTTTACAAGATGGCAAACCCGTAGCATATTTCAGTGAGAAATTGAGTGGGCCTAGTTTGAACTATTCTACTTATGACAAGGAATTGTTTGCTTTAGTTCGAACTCTACAAACATGGCAGCATTATTTGTGGCCCAAGGAGTTTGTCATACATTCGATCATGAATCTTTGAAACACATTCGTAGCCAAGCCAAACTGAATCGTAGACATGCTAAATGGGTAGAATTCATTGAGACCTTCCCTTATGTCATCAAACACAAAAAGGGAAAGGAAAATGTGATTGCCGATGCTTTGTCTAGACGTTATGCCATGTTGTCACAGCTTGATTTCAAAATCTTTGGCTTGGAAACAATAAAAGAACAATATGCACATGATGCGACTTCAAAGATGTATTGCTGAATTGTAAAGGAGGAAGGACTTGGAACAAATTCATCCTCAATGATGGGTTTGTGTTTAGAGCTAACAAGCTATGCATTCCAGCTAGCTCCGTGCGTTTGTTATTGTTGCGGGAAGCACATGGAGGAGGGCTGATGGGACACTTTGGTGTGAAGAAAATGAGGACATCCTTGCTGCTCATTTCTTTTGGCCCAGGATGAGGAGAGACGTGGAGAGATTCATAGCCCGCTGCACGACATGCCAAAAAGCTAAGTCACGTCTTAACCCTCATGGTTTGTACATGCCTCTACCCGTCCCTAGTGTACCTTGGGAGGATATCTCTATGGACTTTGTTTTAGGACCGCCTAGAACCAAGAAGGGGAGGGACAGCGTGTTTGTGGTGGTAGATAGATTTTCTAAAATGGCACATTTCATACCGTGTCACAAAACCGATGACGCTACCAACATTGCTGATTTATTCTTTCGTGAGATTGTTCGTTTGCATGGTGTGCCAAATACAATTGTTTCGATCGTGATGCAAAATTCCTTAGTCATTTTTGGCGAACCTTGTGGGCTAAGTTGGGAACCAAGCTGTTATTCTCCACTACTTGCCACCCTCAAACGATGGTCAAACCGAGGTTGTAAATAGAACTTTATCAACCATGCTTAGGGCTGTCCTAAAAAGAACATTAAAATGTGGGAAGAATGTTTGCCTCATATTGAATTTGCGTATAATCGTTCGCTGCATTCTACTACAAAAATGTGTCCTTTTGAGATTGTCTATGGCTTCATACCACGAGCTCCTATTGATTTGATGCCCTTGCCAACTTCGAAAAACTAAACTTTGATGCTAAGCAACGTGCTGAATTGATGCTTAAGCCGCATGAAACAACTAAAGAGAACATAGAGCGCATGAATGCTAAGTATAAGTATGCTAGTGATAAAGGTAGGAAGCATATGCATTTTGAACCGGGTGATCTGGTTTGGTTACATTTGAGGAAGGAAAGGTTTCCGAACCGAGAAAATCCAAACTAATGTCTAGAGCTGATGGCCCTTTTAAAGTGCCGCAACGTGTTAATGAAAATGCATATAAGCTTGATCTTCCCTGCAGATTTTGGGGTCAACCCCACATTTAACATTGCAGATTTGAAACCATACTTGGGAGAAGAAGATGAGCTTGAGTCGAGGACGACTCAAATGCAAGAAGGGGAGGATGATGAGGACATCACCGCCACCGATACGTCCACCCCTCCACTTGGTCCCCTTACTCGTGCTCGTGCTCGACAACTTAACCATCAGATAAGCTCCTTCTTAAGCACTTGTCCATCTTGTTTAGACAACGGAGACACTTGCTGATGAGGACATCACCACCTCGGATACAACCACATTGGGAGCTTTTGATTTAAAGGTGCACGAATTCTTTATCAAGATTGTATTTGATGCTTTTGATGAATTGATGCTACACCATGATATGTGTTTATTTACATTTTCAGAAATACATACCTGGATCAAAAAGAGTGTTAAACACACATGGAAGACATGGAGGACAAAGGAAATTGATTGGGGGGCAAATCCAAGTACTTCTCACGCCACTTTTGGCCCAAGGAAAGAAAGAGATCTAATCCAACACGTTTTGGTGCTGAATTCGGACCGTAGGACAGCGCTGAATTCAAACGGCCGTCAAATATGCATACGTGCTCCGATTTGGGTCCATAAGTACTTGATGGAAAGCTCTTGGAGTCCTCTTTCCAACGGATCTGGCCTCATCTCAAAATTCCATCCCAATCAGCCGCAATCGCAGAAACAAGATGTTGCATCACCTATAATGGGCCTATGGGCTTGTAACTCATCATCTGGGACCCCGGCCCAAGTAGGGCCCAAGTGGGGTGCGCCCAACCAGGTGGAGCACGACCCTAGGGAGCCCTAGGTCGTCCTCCCACCTATATATACCCCATAGCTGCCATAGAACAACTCGGGTTTTGTTTATGTAAGTTTAGCTATCGCTACTTCCTAATAGACACGTGTGTCGGCTAGACCATCCGTTCTATTTGATTCGGAACCCCATCTTATCATTTGTATTTAATTCCTATTTGCAATTCAGATTGCTTTTATCTTGTTCTTGCTTGTTTCTTCGATTTGCTTGCAGGAATAAGGTTGATCTCGCACCGGCAAGATCAACAACCCACGGAGAGGTGTATCGATCGCTAAGGCGCAACACAACGTCTCGTACGGTTGTAGTCGGATCGTCAACGTTTCTTCCAAATCGTAGTTATCATCAACTCACCGAAAGATCGGGACACCCTAGTTCGCATCGCTGGTATCGAGCGCCAAGTTGATCGGTGAGTTTTATCCACCTATAACAGAAAAGCCAAAAAATTGCATCCATTACCTAGCCATATTTGTGCCATTGCATTGTTCTTTTTAGTTTTTGCTTTGTTGAGTTTTACGTTGCATCGTCACGTCGCGCTTGCTGGTCTTAGTGTCTAGTTCGTTTAGAGTTTCGAGTTCTTGTCACGTCTAGTACCACACTCTTCGTTGCCACCATCGTGTTGCACGTGAGAAATAGCATATTAGATATTAGATTAGATTAGATTGGTTTTATTTTAGAAAAGAAATAGTAGATTAGATTGGTTAAAAATCAGGTTTTGTTTTTATCTCCCGCTCCAACCGAACTCCTAGCTGTCCACCCCCACAAGTCCAACTCCCACTACCTCCCTAATCACGTACATCTAATTTTTGAGTCGTGTCAAACACCTTGGTAAAATTTTGTTTTGTGTCGGATTTGAGATCTCGTTTGGAAAACGAAACCGCATAACGTCGCATTCCATTTTTGTATAGTTCTAATTTTAGGGTTTGGACTTTTACATTTGAGTCCCCGTAATTTTTTATTTACATTTAAGTCCCCGTAATTTTACATCGAGGTCCATAAGTTTGTTTTTTTGGAAAAAATCAAAAAAGGCGTAAAGGTGCTTTAAAAAGAGAGGAAAAAACCGCACCAAAAAAAAGAAGAAAAAAAAGCAAAAGAAAAAAAGAAAAGAGAAGAAAAAAAGAAAGAGAAAAAAATTCATTTGTTGGTTTCATTTATCAAAGCTATGCATAGTTGTTTCTAGTGCTATCTTGTGGTACCGTTTGTGTCTAGGCTCGCGTCTCTAGTACGTTCCGTCCTAGGACCAAGACGGCACTTGACTTTGAACGGTTATTCAACTTTGCATTTTCGATTTGAGCATTTGGTATTCCTTTGCTACATATTTAAGCCTACCCGAGCTCCACGATTTGATTGCGCCGCAACAGGGTGTTCGTCGAGGCATCGATACATCCAACCTCCATTGGGGTGTTTGGTTAAGTCGGTGTATGTCACCATTCCGCTTGCTATGGTAAGAACTTGTAAGAGCTTGGCTAAAAGCTTGAGAGTGTGTGATATTTGAGCCTCCACTACCTAGTAGTTGATAGGAGCGTACATATATTTCTCGTGTATGTTTCTTGTTTTCTACTAACAATGATAGGAACACGCAAAAGAAATGGGAATAACTATGCTCAACATCGACATCTTTGTCGAGACCTGAGGAGTGATCAACATGATGCATATGAGGCAAGTGACATTATTATTGCTAAGATCAAATCTGCACTACCTTATTTTGAAGGAAATTATGATCCTCATGCTTATATTAAGTGGGAGCTAGCGGTTGATAAAGAATTTAAAAAGCATGATTTGTCTCGAAAAACAAAAGGTTATGTGTGCCTCTAATGTATTAATTAAATATGCTTCTAATGAATGGAAACATCTTTGTAGGCATAACAAAATACCTCAATCTTGGAAAGACCTAAAACGATATTTGAGAGATGCACATCGGACGCCTTCGACATGCTTAAAGATAAGTTAACACATGCACCTTTGCTCCAGCTTCCCGATTTCAATAAAACCTTTGAGCTTGAATGTGATGCTAGTGGAATTGGTTTGGGAGGTGTCCTTTTACAAGATGGCAAACCCGTAGCATATTTCGGTGAGAAATTGAGTGGGCCTAGTCGAACTATTCTACTTATGACAAGGAATTGTTTGCTTTAGTTCGAACTCTACAAACATGGCAAGCATTATTTGTGGCCCAAGGAGTTTGTCATACATTCGATCATGAATCTTTGAAACACATTCGTAGCCAAGCCAAACTGAATCGTAGACATGCTAAATGGGTAGAATTCATTGAGACCTTCCCTTATGTCATCAAACACAAAAAGGGAAAGGAAAATGTGATTGCCTGATGCTTTGTCTAGACGTTATGCCATGTCACAGCTTGATTTCAAAATCTTTGGCTTGGAAACAATAAAAGAACAATATGCACATGATGCCGACTTCAAAGATGTATTGCTGAATTGTAAAGGAGGAAGGACTTGGAACAAATTCATCCTCAATGATGGGTTTGTGTTTAGAGCTAACAAGCTATGCATTCCAGCTAGCTCCGTGCGTTTGTTATTGTTGCAGGAAGCACATGGAGGAGGGCCGATGGGACACTTTGGTGTGAAGAAATGAGGACATCCTTGCCGCTCATTTCTTTTGGCCCAGGATGAGGAGAGACGTGGAGAGATTCATAGCCCGCCGCACGACATGCCAAAAGCTAAGTCACGTCTTAACCCTCATGGTTTGTACATGCCTCTACCTGTCCCTAGTGTACCTTGGGAGGATATCTCTATGGACTTTGTTTTAAGACTGCCTAGAACCAAGAAGGGGAGGGACAGCGTGTTTGTGGTGGTAGATAGATTTTCTAAAATGGCACATTTCATACCGTGTCACAAAACCGATGACGCTACCAACATTGCTGATTTATTCTTTCGTGAGATTGTTCGTTTGCATGGTGTGCCAAATACAATTGTTTCGATCGTGATGCAAAATTCCTTAGTCATTTTTGGCGAACCTTGTGGGCTAAGTTGGGAACCAAGCTGTTATTCTCCACTACTTGCCACCCTCAAACCGATGGTCAAACCGAGGTTGTAAATAGAACTTTATCAACCATGCTTAGGGCTGTCCTAAAAAGAACATTAAAATGTGGGAAGAATGTTTGCCTCATATTGAATTTGCGTATAATCGTTCGCTGCATTCTACTACAAAAATGTGTCCTTTTGAGATTGTCTATGGCTTCATACCACGAGCTCCTATTGATTTGATGCCCTTGCCAACTTCGAAAAACTAAACTTTGATGCTAAGCAACGTGCTGAATTGATGCTTAAGCTGCATGAAACAACTAAAGAGAACATAGAGCGCATGAATGCTAAGTATAAGTATGCTAGTGATAAAGGTAGGAAGCATATGCATTTTGAACCGGGTGATCTGGTTTGGTTACATTTGAGGAAGGAAAGGTTTCTGAACCGAGAAAATCCAAACTAATGTCTAGAGCCGATGGCCCTTTTAAAGTGCTTGCAACGTGTTAATGAAAATGCATATAAGCTTGATCTTCCTGCAGATTTTGGGGTCAACCCCACATTTAACATTGCAGATTTGAAACCATACTTGGGAGAAGAAGATGAGCTTGAGTCGAGGACGACTCAAATGCAAGAAGGGGAGGATGATGAGGACATCACCGCCACCGATATGTCCACCCCTCCACTTGGTCCCCTTACTCGTGCTCGTGCTCGACAACTTAACCATCAGATAAGCTCCTTCTTAAGCACTTGTCCATCTTGTTTAGACAACGGAGACACTTGCACCGTTGTTTTGCTCAGAATGAAGAACAGGGAGCCAAAGGGGAAAGGATTAAAGGGGAAAGGATTCACAAGCTCCGTGTTCGGGCAGCAGAACAACACCAACTTCTGACGGGTGCTGCGACTTCATACGGACTCCGATTGGGGTGATCTTGGACTTCCTGGAAAGCCTATCAAGTCTATTTTCAAATGGATTTGGAATCACCTTCAAATTCGCCCTGAGTCAACGGGAATCGTCAAAATGGTCGTGACTGGTACTGTGTTACCAGAACTTGGGCTGATGGGCCTTGTATCAAGTTGGGCCCATTAGGGGCGCGTCCTAGGGTTTGGGGGAGACATCCTGGTCGTCTCCAACCTCACAAATACCCCAGCAGCCGCCACTCTAGGGTTGGGTTTTGTTGAGTTGCATTCTTAGCCATTGTTGCTAGCGCTTGCGGAATAGCGCATGCCGGATAAGCTGCCCTACTTCCCGCCTTCGAACCCCACATATTGTATCTTGGATTTGAATCCCTCATTCCTATTTGGTAATTTCAATACCTGTTATCTTGTTCTTGCAAGTTTCTTCGATTTGCTTGCAGGATTGAGAGCCCTAGTGGTGGTGTCGTGCTCCACAAGGTGCGGCATCCTTGGAGGTGGTGTACCGGTTGCTAAGGCGCAGCACTTGAGAGAGCCGTAGTCGGACCGCCAACGTCATCCCCTTCCCCCAAATCGAGTTACCCCTGCCTCTCATCGAAAGATCGGGCACCAACCCTAGCGGGTTCACATCACTTGCACTGTTGTTTTGCTCAGGAATGAAGAACAGGAGCCAAAGGGGAAAGGATTCACAAGCTCCAGGTTCGGGCAGCAGAACAATACCAACTTCTGACGGGTGCTGCGACTTCATACGGACTCCGATTGGGGTGATCTTGGACTTCCTGGAAAGCCTATCAAGTCTATTTTCAAATGGATTTGGAATCACCTTCAAATTCGCCCTGAGTCAACGGGAATCGTCAAAATGATCGTGACTGGTACTGTGTTACCAGAACTTGGGCTGATGGGCCTTGTATCAAGTTGGGCCCATTAGGGGCGCGTCCTAGGGTTTGGGGAGACATCCTGGTCGTCTCCAACCTCACAAATACCCCAGCAGCCGCCACTCTAGGGTTGGGTTTTGTTGAGTTGCATTCTTAGCCATTGTTGCTAGTCGCTTCGGAATAGCGCATGCCGGATAAGCGCCCTACTTCCCGCCTTCTAACCCCACATATTGTATCTTGGATTCGAATCCCTCATTCCTATTTGGTAATTTCAATACCTGTTATCTTGTTCTTGCAAGTTTCTTCGATTTGCTTGCGGGATTGAGAGCCCTAGTGGTCGGTGTCGTGCTCCACAAGGTGCGGCATCCTTGGAGGTGGTGTACCGGTTGCTAAGGCGCAGCACTTGAGAGAGCTGTAGTCGGACCGCCAACGTCATCCCCTTCCCCCAAATCGAGTTACCCCCTGCCTCTCTTCGAAAGATCGGGCACCAACCCTAGCGGGTTCACATCATTTATGATATGTACCCAAAGATACCACATTTTAGTATTAATTTGTGATACTTTTTGATACTTACATTACCCTAAAAAAGTATCATAAGATATAAAAAATTTACGCTAAAATGAGTGGTACCTCACAGTACATTCTTCAGAAACATAAAAAAATTCCTTTTATTTGGTATACATTATGACATACTACTCCTATACAATTAAATCAGAAATTTGGTCCTGCAGCAGCAATCTCATCAGCCAGCTCACTAACACCACCATTCTTGTAATTTGCAAATACCTTGAAATTTTTCTTGAACAGATCCGCCAGCTTTAAAAGTGTCAACTTGTATGAGTCTTTGTCCTCCCACTACACCATAGGTGGAAATGGTTGGCCAAGCCGCTTTATTAGTAATATGCAGCATATAAATCCCATGCAAAAATATAATGTTGAAATTACGGACTTACGGTATTTATCGGGTCAAGTAATTCAGATGGAACTCCTTCAACTTTTGTTGGGATATCTAGTCCAAAGACGTCTATCTTTTTGTAGCTTGTAGTCAATAGCACACCTGAGTGAATGGCATCGATGATTTTCCTTGTGTAGGCCAAGCTGATCCGCTCACCTTTACCATAACTGAACAACCACAAAGTTTGACATAGCATGTAGGTAAGTTTGTGTAGGCCAAGATTATGCAAGATTTTCTTCTCCACTTTAGAGGTATATACCTTTTAGTAGAGATATTTGTTAGAAAACCAACCTCGAAATCATTATCGGTAGCTAAACACGAAAAAAACATAGGAGATCCAAATACGATGACGACATCGAGGCACAATATTTGTTAACAAGGTTTAGCCGAAACATATATCCCCAAAACATGGATTACGGACGCTCATCTCCTATCCAACATATTACAACGTATCGAGTTAACCCTCGACACATCGTCGAGAGCCGCTACCTCTCACAATGCTAAGTCATCATGCGGTTAGAACAGATCCACCCCTCTATTTAAGAGAGTCCTAGAGTAGAGTCCGACTCTTACTCTTTTTCTATATCTACTACAACTACAAGTTCTAACTATAACCGAATATGTAAATTTATTTGATACAAACTATAAAAGTATTATACCTCTTGATAATTAACACCAAAATACCTCTACCTCCACCATAGAGAACCCATATTTCAATATTACTCTACTCAAATGGATTTGGTTTGTCAGACCATATATTATATGTGCTACTTAAGTACTATAAATTATTATTTAATCAGAAGTTTGAAATATTGAGATATAAATCCCTAATTTCAACCCAAACAAGCGACATCCTGGAAGTACTTACTCTCGCTAATTAGTTGAGGTTTTTTTAATGGAATTCAATCTAGCCTCTCCATCAAATTAGTAGAGAAATCACAATAAACATTACATCAGAAGAACAAGTCAACAGTAAGAATGTTAATTTTACCTTCCCCCGATCCAACCAGTGTTGACAAGCCATCCGGTAGCTCCATGCTTCTTCATCTTATCTGCTAGCATGGCAGCATACCGAGTTGGGTGGAGCATAATAAAAGCTGCACCAAAGCAAGCAGAAAATGTAGCCTGTGGCTCCTTGATACCATCTTCAGTTCCAGCGACCTACACATTGCAATGTATAGCAACACAAGAACTAAGACCAATAGTTCCTCCAATAGAGATTAAATCTAATAAACTGTGTCTAATTACCAATGCAGTGTAGCCACTGATGAAATGATACATGGTTTGTGCATGGCTCAACTTGCTGACAGGAGGGAGGACACCAAATGCATCACATGCCAGTAGAATAACATTCTTAGGGTGTGGCCCAACACATGGTATCTTAGCATTAGCTATGTATTCAATAGGGTAAGCAGCACGGGTGTTCTCTGCAGAACAGATTATGAATGTCATGAATTAGGTACAATTTTCTGTTACTGTGTCACTGGCTATATTCTGTAAGGTTATGCTCCGGAAAATATTTACCTGTGACAGATTTTTCTGTATAATCAACTTCACGGGAGTGCTCATCGAAAACAACATTCTCCAACACTAAAAGATGATCATTGAGAGTAATTAAGAAAAGAAGTAAAAATAAATCCGAAGTTGTTGAGTTGATAAATTCTGTAAGTGAGGTGCATATACCTGTGCCAAACTTGATTGCATCCCAAATGTCAGGTTCTTTCTCCTGGGAAAGATCTATGCACTTAGCATAGCAGCCGCCCTCAATGTTAGAGATACCATTATCACTCCAGCAATGTTCATCATCGCCAATTAAGATCCTATTCCTGTCTGTTGACAGAGTTGTCTTTCCAGTACCTTAAAGCATGCATATTTAGTTAGTTACTCACAAGTAAAAACATAGTAATTACCAACAAAGAACATTCTTATAGCCACCATTGCGATCAGTTCAGCTACCTGACAATCCAAAAAACAGGGCTACATCACCCCCTCTGCCCATGTTGCAGCCAGAGTGCAAGGAGAGGATCTGCTTTTTGGGCATTAGGTAGTGCATCACACTGAAGAGGCCTTTCTTCATCTCTCCAGCATATTGTGTTCCCAGGATGACCATTTCTCTCCTCTTAAGATTGATGTCTATGCTAGTCGACGATGTCATGTAATGCGTGTAACGGTTGCACGGGAACTGTCCAGCATTGTAGATGGTGAAGTCGGGCTCGCTAAAATTCTCTAGTTCCTCGTATGTTGGCCGGATGCACCTGTCACCTGTGACCCGTCAGGCAACAGTAGCTCTCTTCTACTACAGAGAACTATTTTACAAATAAAAATATTTATATGTAAACACATTACCAGAAATTGTACTATTCCCAAATACCATGTTGAACAATGGGAATGTTTTTTCTGACCATAGCTAGAAGAACAAAATATTGAAAATTCTGGTAGTTTGTGCTATTTATGCTTGAGATATATGAAGGCAAAAGTGAGGGTTTACTTATCTTGTTCAGGGTGTCATAAGGAGTAACCTAGAACAGTTCAAAGTATTAGAGTTGTCTCTATTTGCTAGTACAAACATTTGCACTTACATGTTGTGCATGAAGAGAGAATGATAGGCCCTCGCGGAGATGATTCGAACTTTGATCCTATTGTTGGGGTCCCAGTTTAGGAACTGATCATTAACAAACACCTGTGACGACGAAATTCATCATTAAAAAAAGTATTAGTAACATATTCAGATTTACATGTCAAGTTAGGACAAACTGTCATTTTTGTTTTGTAACACTATCTGCAATGTGCTTAGTTCGATGCTTTAAATATTAGTCGTTTTGTGATTTTTTTCAGAAAGAAACACTACAGGAATATACCGCCAAACTGCAGCCACAACATTTGATTATTCATGAAGGTGTGATAGCTCCAAGCCTACCTTATCAAGGGAGTTCAGGTAGTCAACAGCTCTCTCCCTGTTGATAAGAAAGGTCTGCTCATCCATTTCAATATTTGGTGACCCCTTCAATAAGTGAGAAAATATATTATTTTGTTTGCTCAACTTATATATATATATATATATATATATATATATATGTATGTATGTGGTATGTTTCGTTTTAATTTTTTTAAAGTCTAACGTTTTGTTTGACCAAATTTATAGAAAAATAAAACAATCAAATTAGTTTTATTAAATCTTAATTTGTTTTAGTTAAAAATATTGTTATATTTTTTAATAAATTTGATCAAAGTTAAAGAAGTTTATCTTAGAAAATGACATATAATATTAAACAGAGGTAGTATAAATTATAAATTCAGAAATTTTAGCTTTTTAAGTGTTTATCATCTAGTCTGGTCATGGATGCTTACTTGCCCCACCACAGATCATCAGCTGTTGTTTCATCCATGACAACACGCTTGTCCCTAGGTGATCGACCGGTCTTTGCTCCTGACAGCGTCGCTAATGCCCCACTCGATGTGATGAATGACCCTTCCTCATATTTGATTGCATGCTCATAAAGTTCTACACAGCAAAAATGAGATTATGTAACGAGAAAAACAACTCATGGTGAGATGTTCATTTTCTAAATCTATGTAAATGCTAAGTAGCAAGATTTTTAAAATCGTGATTCTGAATCGGAATCAAAAGGTCTAGGTAGGGTCGTAATCACAAAATCATATATATAAAAATCGTAAAATTGTAGATTATATATAATAATATAATCAAGCACCTTAGCTAAAGTCGTAAAATTGCTTGATGGAATCAAGATTTTGATAACCTTGCTAATTAGATGAGCAAATAAAATGTGATTGTTTAGATGGATATATTGTTTGGATTTGTTTGTACCAGAAGGGGATAGATTGTACAGAACATGGGTGAACTTGATGTCACTGTCGCTCACACTGATGGTGGGGACAGCGATATGGTGTTGGTGATGTGTCACAGCCTTGCCAACCATTTCTTTTTTTCTTGCTGGGTCACCTTTGACAAGTTTTGGCCCAATCCCAAATGTCATCGATGCCAAAGATGCACTGTATAATTCATTATAAATTTGTCTAGATGTCAATCCAAATGAAAATGATAGCCACATGTATTTGTTTCACAGAACTAATAACCACGTACAGAAAATAATTTAAGTATCAAACATAACACTTTTAAGTATAGCAGTTGTATGCATGGTTACATATGTATCGACATTTTCCTCGTATAATATGTCGTTCTTAAAATTGACAAAAAAAATATCACGAATTTCATAAGTTCGCTAAGTCGCAATGACCACACCAGAGAGTGGTCCATAAAAACTATAATAAGAAACTTAATGGGCGTTACTTTAGACATAAAAACTATATCCCATAAAAACTATAATAAGAGATATAATGGTATAAAGGCCTTTTATGAAAAATCATCTTCTATCATTCCAAATAGAAAATCTAAACACGTGTACAATAAATATTGTGCCAAAGTTTCTAAGATATTGCACATAGTTGAAGCAATTTAACAACATCTTAGAACATACACACCAACCCGTCCAAGCAATCAACCATTAGGATATAGTATCCATTTTTAAGAAATAAAAAATAAGAAGCATGATATACTCAGTCGGAAAAATAGGTAGTGCAAATCACATATATTGCAAATCTATAAATTGCCTAAAATAAAAAGTAGAACAAAAATAGGTGTATATGATTTATCCATGTTATTATGACTAATTTTTTTACTTACATTAAAACTTTTATTCATGATTAAACCTATGAAAAAGTTTCAATTAATGATCATGCATAATTCCATGATTACACCATCAATTATGTCGAACAATTTCGACACAGTCCCACAAAAATCAATTAACGCATGTACAATTCCGTTGATATTTCTAACAAAACTAATCAAGCGTATATATAGAGTATATGTTGTAACGGACAACAAATTTCAATTTTTTAAGTTGTTAAATTAATTACTTAACACTAATTTCATATAATATTATGATTTTTTATTAATTAAATAGGTGGTTTTAAAATAATGTAATAAGTATAGATTGTGAGATGGTAATAATGGGGTGAGAATGAACGCCATCAGAACTGTACATTAAATGAACGGCACGGCGTGCATGCAGCAAACGGAAGCATCAAACATCAAAATATATGACCTGATGGACTCAAGCTGCAGCCTGTGGCGATCCTCCACTATCTGAGGCTTCCTCTGCAGCGAGTGCAGCTCGTCGACAGTGTTCGCCCTCACCGGCGTCGCACTGCCGTCGTGGCACACGCCGTCTTCCTCCCTCCTGCTGGCGTATCCGTTCGTCCCCAGCCATGCTTGCCCATCTTTCGCCTCCATCATTTCCATCCCTTCTGTAAGAGCCAAAACAAACAGAAACGAAGCAACTCAAGAACAGAGTGATAGCTTGGTACAATTTTATGATCGATCATGGTAATCGGATGCTTACAGAAATTGAGCGAGGGTAGAGATGCTGAAGAGAGAGAGAGAGAGACCGAAGTTTTAAGAATGTGGAGAAAGCCATGGTTATGTTGGCCTTTTAAGCTTGGGAATTACTGGTAACAAGAAACCAAGAAGCTGCCTGCCGATTCTGACGACCAGCAGTCCAGCAGCCGGGTTCTTCAGGCGGCGCGCACCATGGTTTCTCCACGATGCTTATCCCCTGTACCGGTCCTTCCGTTGGTACGGATGCCCTGTCGTTCTGTGTGATGAAAGTATACAGACGTCCTCTCGTCTGAGAAAGGGCCAGGATGTACGTGTAAAATTACAGAACTTCTACGAACAAGTTGTGAGCCTTTAACTCCCATGTATATAGTTGACTCTCACGTATAATATTTTAAGTACGTGTAGCCGTGCTCGTTCCATAATATGCATGCATATTATTTTTTAGAGATAATTCATCTATATTTGTTGGTTCCATAAATAAGGGTGGATTGTTTGAGTTAATACTTTTTCTCTTAAAGTAATCAACTATATTATCGTCGAAAATGGCCTCTTCAGCATTACAAAATGTTACTCGTACAAGGAGACATATATATTCTAAATTAGTATTTTCTTTTTATGGGTAAAATTGCACCTTGGAAACCCTTTTAATCTCGGTTTGTAATCCTTTTAGTCTTGGGTTTTAAACCAAGACAACGAAAGCGGAACTAAAGATATTTATCTTTAGTCCCAATTGAAATAACTGGGACTAAAGATGATAACACCAATCAAGACTAATGATGACGACGTCACGTGGTTGGCTCCACCATTACCAACCGGGGCTAAATGTTTTTTTATTTTACTGTTGCTAGTTTGCTGCTTGTTTATATATTATGCATACATATTTTACACATAGATATATTAATACATATATATGCAATATGCATATATGTATATGTATGTCGTGATATGGGCCCAGGGGTATGTCAGAGGTACGACATCTGAGAAAAGGAAGGCGCCCTTGCCCATCAAGGTGCGTCAAAGTTATATCCTGAATGGCCTAAGTGAGTTCCAGCCACGGGCGGCCACGTGGCCGCCCCAAGAAGGGGCTGGCCCGGAGGCTGCCCGAGGCCGCCGTACTCCTAGTGCGGTGTGGTCCGGATCACCCGACTCTCGGACGGTAGGGTCCGGGTTACCCGGACCCCCATCCCTCACCCCGCACCTCTTTGAGAGAGGGTGAGTCCAACCGCCAACCAACCCATTTAATGCCCAAAAGAGAGAGGCCGAGCGCCCGCCCGCCGCATTTAATGCGATGTGAGGCGCGCCCGTCAGTTGCTCTCATCATCATCCATTTTTGTCTGTCACAAGGCAAAAGAGGCCTAAAGTCTTTGACCGTGACCGCGGTATGGCCGCGCACCCACTCCGCGCACGCCTCCCTCACGCCCCGTCTAGTCGCGTTTAATGCGTTGGGCGGCCACGTGGGAGAAAAAGTCCGAGCATAGGAGGCGTTGTGTCGCACCTACTCGCGAGATGGGCCACCGACCGTGGGTCCCATTGGAGTAGATAGGCGTCCATCACCGCGTCGGCCGCATGGCTACCACGGCGATCACCTTTTTTCCGCCTACCCCATGACGCAAGAAACAGGAAGGAGCAAAGATGGAGTGGCTTCTTTGACAAGACAAGGCAAAAACCACTCCTTCTCGTGGAGCGTAGTACGTAAAATCGTGGCTACCGTGGTGTTCCCTTGCACTATAAAAGGAGGCCCAAGCCCATCCTAAGGTCGGGTCCTCCCTCGACTCGGTTCATCAGCCCTCTGAGCGACAGCTAGTTCTTAGCAACCCCTCATCCACCTCTAACTCCAGAGAAAAGAAGAACACTCTCATTGCTTCCTGTAATTCTTCCCTCATACTACATACAGAACAGGAGTAGGGTATTACACCTCGCAGGTGGCCCGAACCTGTATAAACCCCCACGCCTCCATAGTCTTAATTTCTCCCGCCTCATCTGCATCATCCTATCCTCATCGCGAGTTTAAACCAGGACTCACGCTCCTCGTGCCGAACCAAAAAAGGGGGTCCCTTGGATTCCTGCGTGTCGATCTCCGACATCGACAGCTTGCGCGCTGTGTAGGGAGCGCACCGCGTTTGATTTAAACTCCCGTATTCCTCCCATTTTCTCGGCGGGAAACCCTCTCTCCTCGTCTTCACCATGGTTCACGGCCGCGTCCCACGCTCCGTGTCAGGCTCGCTCGCTACGCGCGAGCGCGACCTGGCCAACAAGGCGGCGGAGGAGGTTGACACGGGCGCACAGCCCCAACTTTCGCCACTTCCACTCGAGGGGGAAAGGATCTTCGTCTCCCTCACCGCCGCTGGTGGCGACGGCGGCAGCCGTGCCCGCGCCATCTCCCCCGCCCCCACCGGCTTGGTCCTGCGGCGGAGGCCAGCATCCCCAAGCAGGCCGACAACGCTCCCCGCAAGATCTAAGCCACGCCCTAGCGGCGTACGGCGAGCCTCGCCGAGGAGACGTCCATCGTCGCCTGGAGTTTGGCACGCCTGAGGGTGCCCTCCAAGCGGCAGAAGCTCTTTTGCGCCACGCCCCGGTCACCCCGGGCAAGGGATCCAACGCCAAGCGTTGGTTCGACGACGTGGCGAAGCCGGTAGGCACGACCCGGCGGCTCGGCCACCGACCTCGCTTCCTCCAGCCACCAACCGCGCGGTTCACATGCCGCGGTGAGCTCGTCCGGTCGGCGATGGGCTCGAAGGGCAGCGGCTGCCGCGAGGGCGGAAGAGAGCCTCTCGACGGCAGCCCAACCAGAAGCGCCCCGAGATCTGTTGTATGCAGAACGGGAAGTTCATGGCGGCTACCCATTATGCCTACCGCCAGCTTAAGATGCTGGGCCCCGGAGGCCCCATCACCATCCACGCCAACATTAAAACCGCGCTAGACGTGCGGAAGCACGCGTGGACGACATCGCGGCGGCGATCGCGTCGAACCCGAGGGCCCCCAAGGGGAGACCTCGGGTTCCGGCCCCAAAGCAACGCATCACCTCTGCGCCGATGAGGTGGTAATTAAGTATATCCGGTTGGGTGACGACCCGCCCAAGAGCGCCAACATTGGTGGCAACTTGGACCCCAAATAGGAAGACACGCTCGTCTCCTTCCAGAGACGAACGCCGACGTGTTTGCTTGGAAGCCGTCGGATATGCCCAGTGTCCCTGGAGGTGATTGAGCATCGACTCAGCGATGCCCGATGCACGGCCGGTCCGGCAAAAGGTGAGGCGGCAGCCCCGGAGCGGGCGTTCATTCGCGAAGAGGTGGCACGGCTCCGGGAGGCCGGCTTCATTCGGGAGGTGCCGCATCCGGAGTGGTTGGCAAACCCGTGGTCGTCCCGAAGGCCAACCACAAGCCGCGCATGTGCATCGACTACACCGACCTCAACAAGGCATGTCCTAAAGACCCCTATCCTCTACCTCGAATAGACCGATAGTCGACTTCACTACGGTGCGACCTTTTATGCTTCCTACATGCATACTCGGTTATCATCAATTCCGCATGGCTGTAGAGGATAAGGAGAAAACTTCATTTATTACCCCTGTGGGTACCTTTTGCTACACGTCTATGCCCTTTGGTTTGAAGAATGCCATGTCCACTTTTCAACGTGGTGTCCGCATCACGTTGAAAGACCAAATAGGGCGCAATGTTGAGGTGTACGTCGATGATCTCGTAGTCAAATCTCAGCACCAAAGAACCTTGCTCCCGGACTTGGCCGAGATGTTTAATAACCTCGGTCCTCCCGCATGAAGCGAACCCGAGAAATGCGTGTTCGGGGTGCCTGCAGGCAAACGCGTTAGGGTTTTTGGTCTCTGCCCGAGGCATTGAGGCCAACCCCACTAAAATAAAAGCAATAGAGGAAATGTGCCCCCTAGGAAACTCAAGGACGTGCGGAGACTCACCGGTTGTGTAGCGCCCGAGTCGTTTCATATCTAGGTTAGGAGAGCGGGCGCTCCCTTTATTCAAGTTGTTAAAGCGAACCGGCCCCTTCACTTGGACGGACGAGCGGAGAAAGCCTTGGGCAAGCTCAAGCGCTACCTCTCCTCGTCGCCCGTCGGTAGCCCCTCGGGAAGGAGAACCCCTCCTTTTATATTTAGCGGCGACCCCCAAGTGATTAGTGCAGCTTTGGTTGTGGAGCGACGACGAGCTAGACTCTTAGTCGCCCCAACCCCATCGAACCCGGAGGCGGGAAACCTCGGAACGGAGCCGGCCGAGGAAGCGCCGAACCCGGAGGTGGCCCTTGGGCCCCGCGCTTTAGGGAGCCGCCCGCCCCTAGTCCGGGGCTCCCGAGGCCCCTCCACCAAGAGTGGCCCCGAGGGCCCGGGAGGCGATGGCCCAGTAGCCCCGCACCGAGATGACCCGCCTCGAAGCACCCGTGGCAGAAACCCGGAACGGTGCCGGCCGAGGAAGCGCCCGAACCCGGAGGTGGCCCTTCGCCCCGAGCTTCAGGAGCCGCCCGCCCCTAGTGAAGGGTTACGCGGAAGCTACGCTAGCCGAAAACAAAAATTTCTACCGCGCAAACCAGAACACTTGCAAGTAAGGGCCGATAGATCGTTACCGATTGGAGTAGAGTGCGGCGGAATAGCCAATTAGGGCAATCCGATCCGAATGTGTAGCCGATTCCTGAGACGCCGATTCGCCAATCGCCCGATTCGAGTCGTCCGGCCGCGTTCTCACGCCTCGCTCCGATGCGCCCGACCGCAGCCGATTCCACCACACCCATCGACTCCGGATTGCAGCCGATCCGAAGCCGATCAACAGCGCGCGCAACGTAGCAGCGCCTCTACCGGTATCCACACGTCCGGGGACGAACGTCGTACACCCGTGTGCTAGCACGCGATGCAAGACTAGGGTTTGGCTCGAAAGTGGGGAGGGTTTCGTGGAGATTGATCTCGGCGACTTCGTTGCACGCGATGCAATTGACGTGTAGCAGCTCTCCACCCCTCCCTCCTTTATATAGAGTTGGCCGACTGGGACTAGTGGCCGATTAGGACTCTATTTTGAATCGGATCTCATCCGTATCTCATAGAGTTGGCCGCCCACACGTCGTAAGCCCATAGGACTCTATCCGATCGGATCCCTATCCGATCGAGCCGTATCCGAGTCCAACTCGAATATCTATTCTATCCCCTTAAGCGTGCGACCCGTAGGTTCATGTATACTGGTTTGGCTATAGTCTAACTTGGCCGACCGTCGGCTCGAGTCCAACTCAGCCGACCACCGCGCGCCTAGCAAGACATATTGACACCATAGTATACAAAAATATAATATCGGCTCAACCTGTAATGTGTACACAAATCCCTTTGCCTCACGATACCGCTTAAGCTATAGGCAAGATGTGTGCCATCCCTTCAATAGCTTAACCATTCACTCGAACCGTATTGGATTATCCGTCCGTTGATTGACTCCTCAATCAACTTAGCATGGCCATGCATTTCCATAATCCATTACCTCGAGGGGCCCAGGTATCTCTCCAAAGGAGGGCAAATTCCATCTTGATCACTCACATCCCACTCCATGTTTCATAGCAAACCCGAAAACTACCTTTATAACTACCCAGCACGAATAGCGTTTGGTAGTCCCAAAGTAGGCTACTACACATGTTGCAATCCATGGTGATCTCAGGTCTAAGGACTTTGTACCAACACTACCCGAGACCAACTAATGGCACATTAATTCCTATAGTGTCTCATGGTGGGTCTATCCAACAATGTGTTCTCCAACACATATGTCCATGTTTATTGATTTGGTATCTCCATACCCATGATCTATGAGACATGATCATCAATCAATAAACATGCCGATCTTAGAATCATATTTGTTCCAACAATATGACATATGATCAGGATCGTTTAGAAATAGATTCATACATATAGAGTCTCATAAATAAGTCACGTACTTATTGATCAATACAAGATGTCTATTTCATGGAACTGAATAACACTTTATTCATAAATACATAAACATTGACATGATATCCAACATCTCCATGTTGCCTCTAGGGCATATCACTAACAATCTCCCACTTGCACTAGAGTCAACCATGTAAGTATCTAATACCCATTGCTCTTGTGTGCGCCTCATGCTTCGGCCGAGGGAGAGGTTTTGTCAACGGGATCGGCTATGTTGAGATCCTTGTCCTGTTTGGAAGCTAGCATCGGTGTAACCACTTACAACGAGCTCTTCTTCACCTCCATAGACTAGAACATATCCTTAGTTCTTCTCAAGTACTTAAGGATATTCTTTACGGCGATCCAGTGACCTTCACCCGGATCGATCGGTATCTCGCTGTAGCACTCAAAGCGTACGAGACATCCTGGGCGTGTACAAAGCATGGCATACATGATGGATCCAATTGCCGAAGCATATGGAACCATACCCATCTTATTCCGCTCATCATGTGTCCGAGGACACCGATTCTTGCTAAGATTAATGCCATGTGACATGGGCAAGAAACCTTTCTTGGAATCATGCATGTTGAACCTTTTCAACACCTTATCAATGTATGTACTTTGGCTTAATCCAATTAGCCTCTTGGATCTATCTCTATAGATCCGAATGCCCAATATGTATGTTTGCCTCCCTAAGTCTTTCATGGAAAACTATTTTTCAATGAAGACTTGACGGATTCTAGCATAGGGATATCATTTCCAATGAATAATATGTCATCCACATATAAGATTAGAAATACAATTGCACTCACACCGACCTTTTTATAAACACAGCCTCTTCTTCGTTTTTTGATGAAACCAAACCCTTTGATTACTCCATCAAAACGAATATTCCAACTCCGAGATGCTTGCTTCAATCCATAAATGGATTTTCGTAGCTTGCATATCTTTCCAGCGATTCGGATCGACAAAACCGTGAGGTTGTATCATGTATACATCCTCGCTTAGGTTTCCATTTAGGAAAGCCGTTTTGACATCCATCTGCCATATCTCATAATCGAAATATGAAGCAATCGCTAGGATAATCCGAATAGATTTAAGCATTGCGACGGGCGAGAAGGTTTCATCATAATCAACTCCTTGAATCTGTTTAAAACCTTTCGCCACCAATCGCGCCTTATAGATGTGAATATTTCCATCCATATCGGCCTTTTCTTAAAAACCCATTTACACTCAATGGTTTTGACACCATCGAGTGGATCAACTAAGTTCCAAACTTGATTGTCGTACATGGATTCTATTTCGGATTACATGGCTCCAAGCCACTTGTTGGAATCGGGTCCCACCATCGCTTCCTCATAGGTCTTAGGCTCATCGTTGTCTAACAACAATATATCACGTTGTTCCGCTGTGTACTGTCAGTGCACGACGTGATCTTTCGACCTCCGTGGGGTGTATCTACAACCGGTGGCGCAACACTTTGTTCCTCCCGTTGTGGTTCGTGGTCGCTGAAACGTTTTCGGTGTTTCTTGAACTTCTTCAAGATGCACCCCGCTCCCACTAACCCTTCTGAAAAAAACTCTTTCTCCAAGAAGACACCATGTCTGGCGACAAACACCTTGCCTTGTTCCCGATTATAAAAGTAATATCCCTTAGTTTCCTTAGGATATCCCACAAAGAAGCACTTGTCGATTTGGGTGTGAGCTTGTCGAATGTAAACGTTTTACATAAGCCTCACATCCCCAAATTTTGAGAAAAGACAAACTAGGGGGTTGCCCCGTCCATATCTCATATGGTGTCTTTTCAACCGACTTAGATGGAACTCTATTTAGTGTGAGCGCAATTGTTTCAAGAGCATATCCCCGTAAGGATAACGGAAGATCACTTTGGCTCATCATCGACCGCACCATGTCCAACAAGGTGCGATTTCTCCGTTCGGACACTCCGTTCCATTGTGGAGTTCTGGCGGAGTCAACCGTGGAACAATTCCACAATCTTTTAGATGATTACCAAACTCTTGGCTCAAGTATTCCCTCCACGATCTAATCGTAGAAACTTGATTGTTTTCCCTAAATGATTAGTACTTCATTCTGAAATTCTTTGAACTTTTCAAAGGATTCAGACTTATGCCTCATTAAGTAGATATAGCCATATCTACTAAAGTCATCGTAAAGGTAATGAAGTATTGATAACCACCTCGGCCGTTGAGCTCATTGGTCCACATACATCGTATGTACGAGTGCCAATAAGTCACTTGCTCTCTCACTATGTCCCGTGAAAGGTGCCTTTGTCATCTTACCAAGTAAACAAGACTCACATGTCTCAAATGATTCAAAATCAAAAGAGTGAAGCAATCCATCCTTATGGAGCTTCTCCATGCGTTTCTTATTTATATGGCCTAAGCGACAATGCCGATAAACGTGGGGTTTATATCATTAGAGAGTTGCCTTTCGTATTAATGTTATAGATGGGAGACACTTCAAGATTCAAAACGTATAATCCATTCACCAATGGAGCATGAAAATAGAACATATCTCTAAGATATATTGAACAACCATTGTCCATTAATCTAAAATCATATCCTTCCGCTTGCAAACATGAAGCGGAAATAATGTTTTGACATAGTGTTGGAACACAATAACAATTATTCAATTCCAAAACTAATCCGAAGGTAGATGAAGTGGTCATGTGCCGACAAAGAATCGTAGCAACGCTTGCTCCATTGCCGACGCGCAGGTTCACCTCGCCCCTTCTCAATCCTCTACTTCTTCTCATTCCCGCAACGATTTGCAAATATGAGCTACCGATCCGGTATCAAATACCCAAGAGTCGTAGGTGAAGTAGCGAGATTAATGTCTATAACATTAATACCGGCGTAAGTCCGTTAGTGATATGCCCTAGAGGCAACATGGAGATGTTGGATATCACGTCAATGTTTATGTATTTATGAATAAAGTGTTATTCAGTTCCATGAAATAGACATCTTGTATTGATCAATAAGTACGTGACTTATTTATGAGACTCGATATGTATGAATCTATTTCTAAACGATCCTCGATCATATGTCATATTGTTGGAACAAATATGATTCTAAGATCGGCATGTTTATTGATTGATGATCATGTCTCATAGATCATGGGTATGGAGATACCAAATCAATAAACATGGACATATGTGTTGGAGAACACATTGTTGGATAGACCCACCATGAGACACTACAGAATTAATGTGCCATTAGTTGGTCTCGGTAGTGTTGGTACAAAGTCCTTAGACCCGAGATCACCATGGATTCCAACATGTGTAGTAGCCTACTTTGGGACTACCAAACGCTATTCCGTAATCGGGTAGTTATAAAGGTAGTTTTCGGGTTTGCTATGAAACATGGAGTGGGATGTGAGTGATCAAGATGGAATTTGCCCCTCCTTTGGAGAGATATCTCTGGGCCCTCGAGGTAATGGATTATGGAAATGCATGGCCATGCTAAGTTGATTGAGGAGTCAATCAATGATGATAATCCAATACGGTTCGAGTGAATGGTTAAGCTATTGAAGGGATGGCACACATCTTGCCTATAGCTTAACCGGTATCGTGAGGCAAAGGGATTTGTGTACACATTACAGTTCGAGCCGATATTATATTCTTGTATACTATGGTGTCAATATGTGCCGCTAGGCGCCGTCTGTTGATGTGCCTGGCTGAGTTGGACTCGAGCCGACGATCGGCTAAGTTAGACTATAGCCGAAACCGAGTATACCCGAACCTTGTGGTCGCACGCTTAAGGGGATAAGAATGGCATTCGAGTTGGACTCGGATACGGCTCGATCGGATAGGGATCCGATCGGATAGAGTCCTATGGGCTTACGACGTGTGGGCGGCCAACTCTATATGAGATACGGATGAGATCCAATTCAAAATAGAGTCCTATGGGCTTACGACGTGTGAGCGCAACTCTATATGAGATACGATGAGATCCAATTCAAAATAGAGTCCGAGCGGCTACAATCCCCAACTCTATATAAAGGAGGGAGGGGGAGAGCGCCATATATCAATTGCATCGCGTGCAAGTAAGTCGCCGAGATCAATCTCCACGGAAACCCTCCCCACTTTCGAGCCAAACCCTAGCCTTGCATCGCGTGCTAGCACACGGGTGTTCGGCGTTCGTCCCCGGACGTGTGGATAGGCGCGCTACGTGCGCGTGAGACGGCACGCTACGTGCGGCGTGCCGTGATCGGCTCGGATCGGCCGTCTCCGGGAATCGGCTACACTACGTTCGGATCGGATTGCCCCGATTGGCTATTCCGCCGCACTCTACTCCAATCGGTAACGATCTATCGGCCCTTACTTGCAAGTGTTCCTGGTTTGCGCGGTAAAATTTTTGTTTTCGGCTAGCGTAGCTCCGCGTAACCCTTCAAAGTGGTATCGAGCTAATCTTGCTTAGTTCGGGTTTTAGATTGGATCTGGAACAAGTTTTGCGCACGGTTGATTAGATCAATCGGTTTTACGGGATTCGTTGAGGAGAGTTAATGGTAATTGCGTTCCTTGATAGTGTATCGAACGGCGTAATGTGATTACGTCGAAGCAATTTCCATATAACTCGGTTTGAGTTGGGTTCGAGATAGCGTTCCTTGATAGTGTATCGGAACGGTATAATGTGATTATGCCGAAGCTATCTCGTAGTCCGATCTTGTTGCTGCTCGCGCCTACGCAAACCATCTCCCTTGATAGTGTATCGGGACGCATAATATGATTATGCCGACATGGTTTCGTAAGCGATTTATCATAGATTGAAGGGCGGCTCCCTCGACCCCCGCCGCTAACCGCTAGCGGACCGCCGTGTGCGTACTCCCCTTATAGGTCGTCTCGATGCCGTATCTCTCGCGATAGGTAGAAAACGTTTCTACGCCTAACTTGTTTTTGCAGAGAATGCTTTGAGATGGTATGGCCCTATTGTATGTATGAGATGCATGTGATGCATGTAATATTCTTTCATATGTGCAATCCCCGTAATATTCTTTCATACGTGCAATGCTTGTAATATTCTTTCACGACCGCGAGTCGATGTAATCTTCAATTAGAGCTTCTATAGTAGTAGCTTAGTTTGAAGAAATCAAGCATTCGACACTTGGAAGATGGTGTGAAGATGGAGATCCTCCACCCGACATGGAGATGGAGATCACCATGTGAAGGGGGCCATACTATTTCACTATATGCTATTCTTCTTGCTTTCATATGTGATATGTTTGTTTGATAGGATAGCATCCTCGCAAAATTAAGTAGTAATGATGCCCTTCCAAATGTTGCACTGCCACCGTTATGCTCACAATGGTGGGTCTCGCAAAAGCAGTGCCATTCTCTATCATAACACGAGGGGGTATATGTCGACATATACATGCAGGAGCATTTGGTTTACTTAACAAGGCTATCAAAACAGCTTTGGGCCTTGGGGCATAGGTTGGGGCCGGGCATGGAGATGCCACACCAACAACAAGAGTCACATAGAGATGTGATTAGCAAGGTGTTGCTTATCGATGTTACTAATTTTCTAGCAAGTGATGCCAAAGCTCACTAGAAAATTAATTAACATGTGGATCTTGACCCAATACGTAACCTAGAGGGAAGGTGGAAAATACGTAATGGGAGTCTAATGTTAAATTGTTTAACAATAGACATAGCATAAACATTGTGCTAAACTTTGCTTTTTTCGTTGTAGAATAAATGGCGGCTAATACTACACCCGCACTTTAATTTGCGATCTATTCTCGAAAAGGAAAAATTAAATGGAACAAACTTTATGGATTGGTATCGCAACTTGAGAATTGTTCTCAAGCAAGAGCGTAAGGAGTACGTTCTTGAAGTACCCTATCCCGAGGATTTGCCTAATAATGCCACCGCAACCGCACGGAGGGCTTATGAGAAGCACACTAATGATGCCCTAGATATAAGCCGTCTCATGCTTGCTACAATGTCCCCCGAGCTTCGAAGCAATATGAGAGCAAGCGATGCTCACACTATTATTCGTGGACTCGCGTGGCATGTTTGAGAACCAAGCTCGGCCGAGAGGTTCAACACCTCAAAGTCCTTGTTTGCGTGCAGGTGCTTGTTGAGGGAATCCCGTCACCCGCATGTGATAAAAATGATTGGCTACATTGAGAGTCCTGGAAAACTAGGTTTTCCCCTTAGCCAAGAGTTGGCTACCGATGTGATTCTCCGCCGCTCCCTCCGAGCTTCGAGCCATTCATATTAAATTATCACATGAACAATATGGATAGAACCTTGGCTGAATTGCATGGGATGCTAAAGACAAATGAGGAGAGTATCCAGAAAATGGTCATCATGTGATGATGATGCGTAAGGCTAAGCGCAAACCACCCGTCAAGAAACTTTGCACCAAGAGGAAGTTAACTCCCGATGAGATCGCGAGTGCCTCCAATGCAAAGAAGGGCAAGAAGGGGTCGGCGGCATCGATGCCGTTTGCTTCTATTGCAAGGAGACAAAGCCACGGAAGAGGAACCGCAAGAAGTACATGGAGGATCTCAAAAAGAAGCAAAGTACGACTTCTCGCTTCAGTGTATTAATGTTATAGACATTAATCTTGCTACTTCACCTATCGACTCTTGGGTATTTGATACCGGATCGCAGCTCATATTTGCAAATCGCTGCGGAATGAGAAGAAGTAGAGGATTGAGAAGGGGCGAGGTGAACCTCGCGCGTCGGCAATGGAGCAAGCGTTGCTGCTGCTGCTGCCGCACAAGCATCACTTCATCTACCTTCGATTAGTTTTGGAATTAAATAATTGTTATTGTGTTCCAACACTATGTCAAAACGTTATTTCCGCTTCATGTTTGCAAGCGGAAGGATATGATTTTAGATCAATGAACAATGGTTGTTCAATATATCTCGAGATATGTTCTATTTTCATGCTCCATTGGTGAATGGATTATACGTTTGAATCTTGAAGCGTCTCCCATCTATAACATTAATACGTAAAGGCAACTCTCTAATGATATAAACCCCACGTTTATCCGGCATTGTCGCTAGGCCATATAAATAAGAAACGCATGGAGAAGCTCCATAAGGATGGATTGCTTCACTCTTTTGATTTTGAATCATTTGAGACATGTGAGTCTTGTTTACTTGGTAAGATGACAAAGGCACCTTTCACGGGACATAGTGAAAGAGCAAGTGACTTGTTGGCACTCGTACATACCGATGTATGTGGACCAATGAGCTCAACGGCCGAGGTGGTTATCGCACTTCATTACCTTTACCGATGACTTTAGTAGATATGGTTATATCTACTTAATGAGGCATAAGTCCGAATCCTTTGAAAAGTTCAAAGAATTCCTAATGAAGTACGTAATCATTTAGGGAAAACAATCAAGTTTCTACGATCGATCGTGGAGGGGAATACTTGAGCCAAGAGTTTGGTAATCATCTCAAAGATTGTGGAATTGTTCCACGCTGACTCCGCCAGAACTCCACAATGGAACGGAGTGTCCGAACGGAGAAATCGCACCTTGTTGGACATGGTGCGGCGATGATGAGCCAAAGTGATCTTCCGTTATCCTTTCGGGGATATGCTCTTGAAACAAATGCGCTCACACTAAATAGAGTTCCATCTAAGTCGCTTGAAAAGACACCATATGAGATATGGACAGGCAACCCCTAGTTTGTCTTTTCTCAAAATTTGGGGATGCGGCTTATGTAAAACGTTCTCCGACAAGCTCACACCCAAATCTCGACAAGTGCTTCTTTGTGGGATATCCTAAGGAAACTAAGGGATATTACTTTTATAATCGGGAACAAGGCAAAGTGTTTGTCGCCCGACACGGTGTCTTCTTGGAGAAAGAGTTTCTTTCAAGAAGGGTTAGTGGGAGCAGGGTGCATCTTGAAGAAGTTCAAGAAACACCTTAAAATGTTTCATCACTGTAACCACAACAGAGGAGCAAAGTGTTGCGCCACCGCTTGTAGATACACCAGCCCCACTGAGGTCCGAAAGATCACGTCGTGCGCCCGATGTGTACACAAAGTGAACAACGTGATATATTGTTGTTGGACAACGATGAACCTAAGACCTATGAGGAAGCGATGGTGGGACCCGATTCCAACAAGTGGCTTGGAGCCATGAAATCCGAAATAGAATCCATGTACGACAATCAAGTTTGGAACTTGGTTGATCCACTCGATGGTGTCAAAACCATTGAGTGTAAATGGGTTTTTAAGAAAAGGCCGATATGGATGGAAATGTTCACATCTATAAGGGCGATTGGTGGCGAAAGGTTTTAAACAGATTCAAGGAGTTGATTATGATGAAACCTTCTCGCCCGTCGCAATGCTTAAATCTATTCGGATTATCCTAGCGATTGCTGCATATTTCGATTATGAGATATGGCGATGGATGTCAAAACGGCTTTCCTAAATGGAAACCTAAGCGAGGATGTATACATGATACAACCTCGTGGTTTTGTCGATCCGAATCGCTCGGAAAGATATGCAAGCTACGTAAATCCATTTATGGATTGAAGCAAGCATCTCGGAGTTGGAATATTCGCTTTGATGAAGTAATCAAAGGGTTTGGTTTCATCAAAAACGAAGAAGAGGCCTGTGTTTACAAAAAGGTCAGTGGGAGCGCAATTGTATTTCTAATCTTATATGTGGATGACATATTGTTGATTGGAAATGATATCCCTATGCTAGAATCCTCAAGTCTTCATTGAAAAATAGTTTTTCCATGAAAGACTTAGGGGAGGCAACATACATATTGGGCATCTCGGATCTATAGAGATAGATCCAAGAGGCTAATTGGATTAAGCCAAAGTACATACATTGACAAGGTGTTGAAAAGGTTCAACATGCATGATTCCAAGAAAGGTTTCTTGCCCATGTCACATGGCATTAATCTTAGCAAGAATCGCTGTCCTCACACATGATGAGCGGAATAAGATGGGTATGGTTCCATATGCTTCGCAATTGGATCCATCATGTATGCCATGCTTTGTACACGCCTGCATGTCTCGTACGCTTTGAGTGCTACGAGCAGATACCGCCGATCCAGTGAAGGTCACCGGATCGCAGAAAGAATATCCTTAAGTACTTGAGAAGAACTAAGGATATGTTCCTAGTCTATGGAGGTGAAGAAGAGCTCGTTGTAAGTGGTTACACCGATGCTAGCTTCCAAACGACAAGGATGATTATAGATCGCAACTGGGTTCGTGTTCTCGCCCGAACGGAGGCGCGCACCGGAAGAGTTCCAAGCAGATACCGTTGCCGATTCTACAACGGAGGCCGAGTACATTGCGCTTCGAAGCCGCAAAGGAGGCCGTTTGGATCAAGAAATTGTTTCGAGCTTGGTGTGATGACTAGTACGATCGGTCCAATGTCTCTATTGTGACAATAGTGGAGCCATTGCGCAAGCCAAGGAGCCGAGGTCACATCGAAGTCCAAACACATACTTCGGCGATATCATCTCATCCGCGAGATTGTGGACAGAGGTGATGTCAAGATATGCAAAGTGCACACGGATCTCAACATAGCCGATCCGCCGACAAAACCTCTCCTCACCGAAGCATGAGGCGCACACAAGAGCAATGGGTATTAGATACTTACATGATTGACTCTAGTGCAAGTGGGAGATTGTTAGTGATATGCCCTAGAGGCAACATGGAGATGTTGGATATCACGTCAATGTTTATGTATAAATGAATAAAGTGTTATTCAGCCCATGAAATAGACATCTTGTATTGATCAATAAGTACGTGACTTATTTATGAGACTCGATATGTATGAATCTATTTCTAAACGATCCTCGATCATATGTCATATTGTTGGAACAAATATGATTCTAAGATCGGCATGTTTATTGATTGATGATCATGTCTCATAGATCATGGGTATGGAGATACCAAATCAATAAACATGGACACATGTGTTGGAGAACACATTGTTGGATAGACCCACCATGAGACACTACAGAATTAATGTGCCATTAGTTGGTCTCGTGTAGTGTTGGTACAAAGTCCTTAGACCCGAGATCACCATGGATTCCAACATGTGTAGTAGCCTACTTTGGGACTACCAAACGCTATTCCGTAATCGGGTAGTTATAAAGGTAGTTTTCGGGTTTGCTATGAAACATGGAGTGGGATGTGAGTGATCAAGATGGAATTTGCCCTCCTTTGGAGAGATATCTCGGGCCCTCGAGGTAATGGATTATGGAAATGCATGGCCATGCTAAGTTGATTGAGGAGTCAATCAATGACGATAATCCAATACGTGCTCGAGTGAATGGTTAAGCTATTGAAGGGATGGCACACATCTTGCCTATAGCTTAACCGGTATCGTGAGGCAAAGGGATTTGTGTACACATTACAGTGTTCGAGCCGATATTATATTCTTGTATACTATGGTGTCAATATGTGCCGCTAGGCGCCGCAGGATGGTCGGCCTGAGTTGGACTCGAGCCGACGATCGGCTAAGTTAGACTATAGCCGAAACCGAGTATACCCGAACCTACGTGGTCGCACGCTTAAGGGGATAAGAATGCATTCGAGTTGGACTCGGATACGGCTCGATCGGATAGGGATCCGATCGGATAGAGTCCTATGGGCTTACGACGTGTGGGCGGCCAACTCTATGAGATACTGATGAGATCCGATTCAAAATAGAGTCC